>JBBHKE010003457.1:246104-260307 GCA_037447655.1 Zygnema cylindricum
TGGACTTAAAGAAGGGAAGTGAGGGGAGCTCAGAAGAGGGAATCTTGATCTTAGATAATGAGTTAGGACCTGAGGAAAGTAAGTTCATGCAAACTATTCCGTACAGACAGGTTGTCGGTAGTTTGATCTATTTTATGAATTGTACTCGTCCTGATATAGCAGCAACTGTGGGAGTATTAAGTAGGAGTCTGAATGATCCTAGAAAGAAAGATTGGGAAGCGGCCAAAAAGGTCATGCGGTACTTGATAGGAACAAGAGATCTATGGTTGCATTTGGGAGGGGATAATACTGACATCACCACTTGAAGTGATGCCAGTTATGGGGATGCTCCGATGAGGAGGTGTACTTCTGGGTATGTGTTATATGTTGGGAATGAAGCTTGTTGTTGGAGCAGCAAGCAACAAAAGGTGATTGCTCAGTCCACCATGGAGGCTGAATATATAGCCTCTTGTTCGGCTATGAAAGAATTAATGTGGGTGAAATCTTTGCTTCAAGAATTGGGATATATGAAGAATGGAGTGCAAAAAATACTTTGTGACAATCAAGCTGCGATTGCAATTTCAGCAAACCCTAAACATCACTTTAAAGCAAAGCATATGGATATTCGATTGAGCTTTGTTAGAGAAAAGGTTGAGAATAAAATAATTAGCTTGGAATATAGACCAGATGGAGAGATGGTAGCAAATATGATGACAAAACCGGTTCCTTCTGCCAAACTGATATTTTGTAGGGAGAAATGTGGGCTAAAGCAAAAGCTAGACTAGAAAATAAGGGGAGTGTTGAAAAGGTATTTTATAGTCTTGTCCTTTATGGTCTTCCAGTAGCCCTCATACTTCTCGTAGTCACTGAGGACTTGCAGGCAGCCATGGATGTCTCATACAGCTAAGGAGACAGAGCAAAAGCTTTAAATTCATGCAAAACTTAGGCAGTCCCTAATAGGAATTCAACCGGTGACCTCAGGATATTGGTCGTACGGCGTAGCCATTAACCTTATCGACTAGGTCCTAACGAAACGATATACATATTGGGTTCAGTATTTATTTTTAATGTGACATGTCAGCATACTTCACTTAAACATATTACGAGACCAAAAAAACATGAAACGTGCGAGACCGCACGAAATAAAGTACCGCACGAAACGACATCAAATTTCACGGACGAAATTGAAAGACGTTCGCGATCGACGGCTCGCGCAGGAGCCGGAATTCCGGCATGTTTTTGGCGGTTTGCTGAGCATATGTCGGCGGGTGACACGTGGCGAAGGATGATTGGACAACAGGTATCACAGAGGGAGCAACTTCGATTCAAGAACTGACACGCGTCAGCGAAGCGGCCATGCCGTACTATGGTCGTACAAGAAGTACAGCGGTACCCGTACCTTCTTATACCTTACATTCATTTGCTTGGATAGGTACACTAGTAGTAGGCTTAGAGAGGTAGTTTAGGACTTAGAATATTTTTGGATTCAGCCTCTTTCCCAGAGTGCTTCTGTATTTTTAGGCCATCTTTGGCCGACCATAACTTAATGCTCGGGTGAGCAAATTCAGTGATTCTTTTTGCAGCGGACTCAGGGGAGTCCAAGCTACATAGGGGTGTAGTCGGTCAGAGTTTTTGCGTCCCAGGGTGGGACTTATTCACTGTCAAGGTCAAAAGTGCATATAGTATTCCAGAGGCTTCACATAAGCTAGACATTCTGTGTACCAATGGAGGTCACAGAATTACAGTTGCCCCGACTCCGATTTATTCTTGTTACAAGATTCACACGTCCAGACATAATCCGCAATGTCTCGAGTCATGTTCGGCCAATAATACCCCTCAGCGACTCGTCTCGTTGTTTTATCTCGCCCGAAATGTCCGTTGACTGGTTCGTCAAGACTCATTTTAAGTGTTGCATGACGTAACTTTTGGTTTATCCGAACGTAAAGTCGTGTTGTTTTACTCGGTCTGTACCGCCACATATCATTAGCTGTTCGAATCAATACCTTCTGTTTAATGAGTTCCTTTATCGTCTCGTCTTCGTCGTAAGCGACCTTGATCCTACTTAGCCACTGCTCGTCCACTTGCAACGTACTGGTGACTGCGCTGAGCGTCGGATCTTGCGCCGCGTTCGACGCTGCGGTGTTTGTCTTCGCAGAGCTTCCGTTGACATCCTGCGATGCCTGCGATCGTTGCTCGGCCTCTGGCGCAGCGACTCCGGGTCTTTTTGACAACGCATCTGTCGGGTTTGTCTTGCCCGACTTATACTCAATACCAAGTTCCGGCCCGAAGGTGTGGAAAAACGTCATCCACCGTACTTCTTTCTTGGACAACTTTGGTTGCGTTTGTAGGTATTGTAGGGCGTGGTGATCTGTGATGACTGTGATCCGCTTCCCTTGAACGTAACATTTCCAAACCTCCATCGCATTGATGATCGCAATTGTCTCTTTTTCATGGGTGGCCCAGTTAAGCTCCGCTGCCTTTAGTTTTCGACTGTCGTAGGCAATGGGCTGGAGGCCTCTTCCTTGATCCTGCATAAGGATCGCTCCAATAGCCGTATCGTTGGCGTCGGTGATTGTCGTCCAAGGCAAGTCCGGGTCGGGAACACCTAACACAGGGGCGGTAACCAACTGCACCTTTAGCATGTTAAAAGCTGCCCCTTGCGCCGATTTCCACTCATATGGCACGTCATTTTTGAGTAATTCCGTTAGTGGTGCAGCAATTTGTGCGAACCCTTCAACAAAACGACGATAGTAGGAGCATAATCCAAGAAATCTCTGTAACTCTGTAATGTTCGTCGGCTGCGGCCACTCTTTCACTGCCCTAGTTTTATTCGGATCCACTGCGATGCCCTCCCGACTCACTACATGGCCCAAAAAATCAATTTTCTCTTTCAAGAAGTCACATTTACTTCTTTTTGCATACAAGTGGTTCTCCATAAGGACTTGCAGGACCGTCCGCAGATGCTTCATATGATCCTTCAGCGTGCGGCTATACACCAAGATGTCGTCTAGAAAGACGATTACAAACGCGTCCAAATATTGTCGAAAGATGGAATTCATCAAATGCATGAAAGTTGCCAGTGCATTAGTCAACCCGAACGGCATAACTCGAAACTGAAAATGGCTGTATCACGTTCTAAACGCTATCTTTTCCACGTCCTCCTCGGCAATTCTGATTTGATGATAGCTGTTCCGCAAGTCTATCTTAGAAAAATATTTAGCTCCTCGTAATCGATCGAACAATTCGTCTATCCTCGGTAGACGGTACGCATTATTCACCGTTAACTTGGTTAGCGCTCGGTAATCCACACACATACGAAAACCTCCATCTTTCTTATTCACGAAAAGGACGGGGGCTCCATACGGTGACTTGCTCGGTTCAATTGCTCCGGCTTCGACCAACTCCGCAAGTTGCTTTTTGAATTCGTCTAATTCGGTGTAACTCATCTTGTACATCCGATTAGACAGGGGTACGGCTCCGGGCACAAGCTCTATCTTGTGGTCTACCTCGCGCTTTGGAGGTAATCCTTCTGGGAGCTTCGAGGGAAAAACATCAACATACTCCTCGAGAAGTTTTGTTACGACTTCCAGGGCCTTTTTGGAAGTCTTTGTAGTGTCGTCACTTTCTTTTGAGTCGAAGTCGGAGTCTTTCTTTTTCCATTCCTCCGGAATATCCTCCTTCGCCTCCTCCATAGGCTGGACGACCGCCATACCAATCGTCTCCCCCTTTTTGAATGCCCTCTTTAGTAGTAAGGCCGAAAGCAGGCGTCCCTCTTCCGCTCCCTTACCAGCCGCTCCCGCTTTTACCTCAAACTCTTCTTCACCTTTCTTCACTTTCATGCTGCCACTTCTCCAGTCGATTGCCGGATTCCATTTTTGTAGCCACAACTTCCCCAAGATTACCTCATGGTCTCCAAGAGGTAATACATGAAGTGTGTCGTACCATTGGAACCTCCCAATTACGACGCGTAACCTCGGAGTACAATGGGTAATGGCCAATGAACTTCCGTCGGCCAATTGTACCGACTGACGATCCTTTAGCACCACGAGAGGAAGTTTCAATCTTTTCACCGTCATCTCATTGATGAAATTCCCCGATGCACCGGAGTCCACCATGAAACTAACTGCGCTCACTCCGATTCGACCTCGAAATATCAAAGGGTCTCCTCATGATGTTTAGTTTGCCCTTTTTGGAATTTTTCCGTTTTGGGCAATCTCGGGCCATATGGTCCGGGGATCCGCATTGGAAGCATAAACCGTTTTGCTTCCTCCCTTGGAGCTCCTCTAGGGACAAGTTAGTGGTCTTGGCTTTGGTAGTCTTTTTCTTTTTCCGCAGCACATTGACCACCTCCTTATCCTCATTAATTGCTCCGAGCTCCATGGGAGTCAGACCATCGTCGCGTCGACCTCCTCCGCCACTGCTCAACCCATAATGGTAGGGTCTACAAAAGGTAAAGTCTACCGAATCAGTACGTTCAGCAAACTGAATGATTGCCGAGAGGGTAGGAGGTGTACTTTCCCTAGTTAGCCATTGCTCCACATCTCGACGAATGGATACCTTAAGCCCCTTCACGTAACGATCCACGACTTCATCCTCCGTCATCGTAGGTATTTGAAACTTCCACTCCAAAAACCTTGGTGTAAACTCCAACACTGAAGTTCATTGTTTCAATACTGCAATTTTATCTCTCGCAGCCTTAACCGTATTGACAGGTTGCCAATAGTCGTGGAGGAGTTGGATGAATGGATCCCAAACAGTCAGCGTCTCATCGATTTCAACCATTTTCTTCCACCATGCTCCCGCTGCTCCTTTAAGAAGACCACCAGCGGAGTGAATCTTCTCCCGATCTGGTTGACTAGGAAAATTTTGGAGATAATTCGCAAGGGAGAACAACCACGTGTCAAGGTTCTTATGCCTGGCCGGATCAAATTTGTCGAAAAGTCTTAACTTTGGTCTCCTTAAGTCTCTCTTTGCCCCTCCATGCGGACGTTCGTCAAGACGAGCTTCCAATGTTGTGACGGTGTTGCTCACTTGCGCATTCTGTAATCTAAAGTTTTCTAGCTCCCGAAGAACTTGCGCAAATATTTCTGCGGTGGACACGCCGTAGTCCGCCATGCTGTCGAGTCATAAGGAGTAGCTCCGATACCAGTGTAACAGGGACAAAATGCCAAAGTGCACAACGGAAGATACCCAGGACCTCCTCGTAGCAACAGCAAGATCACACCACAAGGAGAAGTAAAAGGGGTAGCGCTTTATAACTCAGGAGAAGATTATAACATCCAGCGCTCGCTACTAAGGTTTACTCGAAAAGTCTGTCCCTTAACTAAGTTTGCCCGACTATTTAAGCTCACTAGTTGCTAGTCACTCTTGTACTGTACACTTACACACGTGGACCATCAAGGTCTTCCTAGCTCAATCTCAAAACATCTTTCTAGAACTATACAATTCAATCTAAATTCCGCGGCGTTGCTATACTGCTACACTGCGTTGCTATGTTGCGCTCCTATACTGCGCTACTATGCTGCTACGCTACTTAGTTGCTACGCTGCTAAGTGAAACTCTGAGACCTCCATAAGTCCGCAGAGTGGATTACTTCCAAGAAGCCTCTAGGATAACCCTGACCCCTTTGTGTTTCAACAAAAATAACTGCCACTTTGGCAGACAATAACTCTCACCAGCTTCACCCCTGTGAAGGCAAGACTCCCCTGAGTCGATTGCAAAAAGAATCTCTGAATTTGCTCCCCTGAGTAGTAAGTTATGGAGGGTCAAAGTTGACCTTTTGTACAGAAGCTCTCTGGGAGAGAGGGTCCTATCTTCTAATTTTTCTAAGTCCTATCTCTCTCAAAGACTCTATCTACTGATGTACGGAACCAATCAGATTACTCCTCCGTACACAAAAGTACAGCTGCCGGTGTACTTTCTGTACGGACACTGTACGACATGGCCTAAATGTCAACACGTAGTATGTCCGGATTCGCTCCCTTAATCCTCAGAGATGCCGTGATCAGATGTCATTCCGCCACGTGTCATCCGATGTGGCGATAACCACAAACCGCCGAAATCCTCTTCCGCAATCTCGACGTTAATTCCAGCCGTCCGATTAAATTCACATTTAGTCGTAGCCGTAATAAATACATGCGCGATATTTGTTTCATTAAAGAAATAAATGCGCGGTATTGATTTCTTATCCGTACCGTAATCTATACTTTTACATTATTGGATCTATGTTTCCCGTAGACAGTTACAGTTAAATGAATTATCCTACCTGATAATGTTTAATTAATTATCAAACCATATAGTACGTAACACTAGTCTTAGAATTAACGGCTAAGGCTACCAACTACCGCTAATCTGCCGGCCGGTAGGTACCAGGATCAAATCCTGTAGCCAGCACATACCTTTTAGTAAATAAACCCCTAACTAATATATATTTCCCGTAAACCTCTGGATAGCCTAGGTAGCCATGGCTCTAGCTCCATCTCCACTTTCTCAGTGACTGCGACAAGTTTGAGAGTTGGAGAGAGAAGTTAGAGGTAGACTGCCTAGGCTTCTTTCTATATTTCTATTTAGACCTAGAAAATACTTAAAATGGACCATTAATTTCTACACTAAGTTGCTACGCTGCTATGTTGCGCTGGTCTGGAATCGTAGCTGCGATGCTCTGACACCGCAACTATAGCAACCTAGTTGCTAGCCACTAAGTTCCCAACTCTGTAACCCTGTTACACGTCGCCTCCTTTCCCTTTCTTTCTTCTCCCAACTCTGTCTTCCCCTCCCTCTCTTGACTCAACAACTTCTCTTCACTAAAACCCCCACTTTTTTCCTCCTTGTCGCCCTCATCAAAAAGTATTAATTTTCTTTTTATATTTTTACATTTTTTCTCTACCTTTTCCCGTGCCTCACTTCCACCACCCTCTTCTACCGTCGCCTCTATCTCCCCCTCGTCTACACCCATTACCGTCTTTCCACCCTCATCCTCTAATGGAATATTTTCTCCCATACTCATCTCACTTTCTACCGCCTCCCCCGTCCTTACATCTACCGATTCACCCCTTTCCCCCCTTCCTTCCTTTGATAAAATCCCCTCCTTTGCTACCTCATCCAAATTTGTCTCTTCCCTTCCTCCCCCAACCGGTGTCAATCCTTCCACCTCTACCTCTTCTCGCACCTCCCCAACCGGTGTCAATCCTTCCACCTCTACCAATTCTCGCACCTCCCTTTCATACTCCCTCCCCTCCGTCGGCTCCCTTCCCTCCTCCGGTAAAATTCCCTTCTTTTTTACCTCATCCAAATTTGTCTCTTCCCTTCCTCCCCCAAACCGGTGTCAATCCTTCTACCTCTACCTCTTCTCTCACCTCCCTTTCATGCTCCCTCCCCTCCGGCGGCACCCGACCGATTTGTATCGAAAGTATGTGTCGTCGCCCCTATGTTTCTCAATTTGGCAACCTGGCCCTTCCACCACCGACTTGCTTTTTGGTATTCTTCAACGAAAAGAAATGAAAAAAAAAACAAAACATAACAGTCCTAATTCATATAAAAAAATTATATATATCATATAAAATTTGGTTCAGCGACGACCTGTTGTCGTCGCTAAAGTCAGCGACCATTGTTGGTCGTCGCTATTCACTTATCTAGAGCCATTTCAAGACTCAACGACGACAAATTATCGTCGCTGATTCAGTGACGACAGATTGTCGTCACTGATTCAGTGACGAGTTGAAGACGTCGCAATGTCAAACATACCACAAGTGACAAAAAAAATGTTAAACAAGTAAGTGAGTGGGTGAAACATGGGAAGTGATATAGTGGAGTAAGCGTTAGTAAAAAATACATACCAATTACCGTTTTTTTTTTCGACAATGCCCGTGTGAGCCTCATCAATTGCTCTCGATCCGCTCTTATTTGTTCTTGTTGAGCCGCTAATTGTTGACTGAGTGTCGTGATTATTAAAGGCAAATCCTCTCCTCTCGGAGGTTAAGGTGGCCTAATCATTGGCGGAACCCTTTGTATTTCCCAAAGGCGAGAGCGTGGCACTCTGACATTGCGACATTTTTGCAATATCGTCGTACGAGCATCTCGGAGAGAAAGTACCTCGGGAGTTACTCGACAATATTTTAGGATGTTGTATAACCGGGGATCCCACGGATGATGATGACGTAGCAACTCCTGGACATTCACCCGAAAACTGTCCTCCCCACGAACAGCCCACGTTAACCAGGGATCCGCCGGATAAAATTGCCTTATGTGGGCAAAGGCTGAGCCTCGGTCCTCAAGCGAGATAAACAACCATGTTGGATGTGCGGTGACATCGGCGGGGATGTCAAGAATTTACGGAAAAGGACTCGCTTTTGGGTTTAGGGGTCGGGGTTCACCATACCTCCAATGTTCCGGCCATTCGGCAACCGAAATATAATGTTCAGGTCGAGACACGAAGCTGTCCATTTCCTCCCCTCCCGTGGGAGGAGGAAAATACCAATCGCGATGCTCAACCGTGTATGGAGGTTGAGGATGTGGTGGAGCCATTACACTGGCTCTCTCCCTATTCGGCGTGGCAGGCGCCCCGAACACGTCGTCGTCATCATCAAATTCCTCCTCACGTTGTTTTTCCTCACTATCCGGGGTTTGTTCGTCCTCGGTGGTGGGATCATCCTCGTTTTTCCACACCATGATGTCGCTGGGTTCCAAAATTTCGGGTTCGGGCTTGTCTTTCGACGGTTCTTCACCATCCTCGATGCTCTCGTCCCTATTCGAAGACCACGGGACGTATAATTTGTCATTGTCATATTTCACTTTACGCTTACCCTTTGCTCTCTCCTTCTTCCTAGCAATCTTTGTCCGTGCGTCAATCCCCCCACCTTTCTCGACGGTCGCCTCTCCCCCCACTCCTTCCTCCTCCACGGTCTCACAAAACCCTATTGATTTTTTTTTATTATCCTTCTTTTTGTACCTAATCTTCCCCTAACCTCACTCGACCTACCCTCTTCAACCGTCGCCTCCTTTCCCTTTCTTTCCTCTCCCAACTCTGTCTTCCCCTCCCTCTCTTCACTCAACAACTTCTCTTCCCTAAAACCCCCACTTTTTTCCTCCTCGTCGCCCTCATCAAAAAGTATTAATTTTCTTTTTATTTTTTTACATTTTTTCTCTACCTTTTCCCGTGCCTCACTTCCCTCACCCTCTTCTACCGTCGCCTCTATCTCCCCCCCGTCTACACCCATTACCGTCTTTCCACCCTCATCCTCTAATGGACTTTTTTCTCCCATACTCATCTCACTTTCTACCGCCTCCCCCCTCCTCACATCTACCGATTCACCCCTTTCCCCCCTTCCTTCCTCTGATAAAATCCCCTCTTTTGCTACCTCATCCAAATTTGTCTCTTCCCTTCCTCCCTCAACCGGTGTCAATCCTTCCACCTCTACCTCTTCTCTCACCTCCCTTTCATACTCCCTCCCCTCCGGCGCCACCCAACCGCTTTGTAGCAAAGTGGCCGCCTCCCTTTCTCTCGGGAATTCCTCCGCCTTACCCCTTACTCATATCATGGTTTTCTGGACATCTTTTCCCTCTCTACCCCCCTCGGTGTTTGCCTTTCCCTTGTGGGGTTTTCTCTCCCCACTCCATCCCTTCGTACCTCTTCCGTTTGTACTATTGGCCGACGTGGTAGATTACGCAGAGGTAATGGAGGGTAGCGACAATGATACGGCAAGACACAATGCTGTCGCCTATATGACAAGTTGCTGCCCTCCATGTAAATTAGCCACAGGTGACAAAAAAATGAAAAAAAAGAGGCGGCTACACAAAAGGATGAGAGAATATAGGAGTTTGTCTTAAAAATGACAGGTCGTACGTAAAAATAATGCATGAGGTTTTAACGCATTATGTGCTTTGAAATATACTTACAGATTGTATTGTTTGCGACGGCACGAAGTCGTCGCTAAACCAATCAGTTTGAGCATTCCAACAGTGTGATGACGAAACGAAATTAGGAGATGTCGCGGTTCACTGCTTGGAAGATTCCAAGAGTGGCAACGACGTGCAAAATACACTTACAGACTGTGTGGTCCGCGACAAAGGAAAGTCGTCGTGTCTCTAATTTTTTTGGATAATCCAACAGTTCGACGACGAAAGTGAATAAAAAAATCACGCGGTTTAATGATTCCGCGATTCCAACAATGGGACAAAGACAAAGCCTCGTCGACCATACGAAGGTTCATACTTATTGTACTAACTAAAGACAAAAAATTAAAATATGCTCGGTATTGTAGTTTGTCACTTTTATCGTTGTCGCGACGACGAATTGTCGTCGCCAGTTCGATTTCTTCATCCACGCGTCGGCGCTTTGATGTGGCCGCCTGCTAAACATATCAGTATGTTACAACCACAAGCGACGACACGCTGTCGTCGGTGTTTCACGACGGTGCACGAGGATCCAACAAAACAACATTAAAAAAATGTGGTGGGGGCGAGGAAAAAATATATATTAATTGAAACGAACACATAAAGGTAGAGGTAAACAAAATGTCACATTATAAGCGAATACTATATTGAGACACACAATGTAAGCAGCAGTTAAAACTCATGTAAGGTAAGAATAAAAAGGTAATATTGCTTACTTGTATTATATTCGCCCGTGAAGTGTTCCGAAAACTTGTTGAAGGTCCTCGGTATAAGGCAATCCTTTCCGTTTGCATTACAATCCGTAATTATCCAATTGGTTACACGAACGCGTGCAGCCTTTGTCGACACGTGTTGGAGCTTGCGTCTCACCACCGGGCTGATACCGTGGTCCACACACGGTGAGTCTGGCGGTGAGTCCGGAGGTGAATTTTGGGGTGAGCCGAAATCCGACCCACCGCCTTCCATGAGGTTGTCATCATTTTGTGATCCCATCCCTTCACTTGCCTCTCCCTCCCCCTCTTTCTCACCCCACTCCATCTCCTCCTCAACCGAAGGTGGGAAAAATACAGCGGGAGCTTTGGCTTTCGCGGCAAAAAAGGTGGTAATGGGCCACATATTTTCTTAAGATAGTGACGGCAACTTGTCAAATATAAATATGAAGCAACAAAAATAAAATGCAACAACAAAGGTAGATTCGAAGGGAGGAAAAGAGTGCCATTGTTGGAGTTAACGACGAGTATATATAGGAGGGGAAGGGAATCTCTTGTGAAAAAAAGGAGGGAAAAGCTTGGTCAAAATTTGAACATTCAAAATTTTAAATGAAATATTTTGTTTGAAAGTCAAATATTCCGATTTTAAAAACGACACGGTGATAGTGGGAAGGTTTTAAAATTTGCGTTAGTTTTCAACGTAAGAGTATGCACGTGGTTGACAATGGACGTTTTTCATGAAAAAGGCGTGAGAAAACATGGCAGCTCATTGGGGTACGGATCTTTCTTAGAAAGGCGACAGGTAAGACAGGCGTATTTTGATGCATCGTAAAAAAAACCATAATGTTTGCGTGGATAAAAATTAGGACACGTGTAATTGTTGGCGACCAATCATGTGATGTGAATTATTATTTGGTTGGCCAGTATGTACTTTTTGGTTCATTTTAGTGTCATCATTTACTCTAATACGGAACAACGTTGACGTTAATACAGGTGAGACGTCTGAAAGACAGACGAGGTAACACACTTATTAGAATTAAGACACATATTAGCATACTTAACTCTAATAAAACCACCCAAAAGGGACGTTATTAGAATACATGAGATACGGTAGCCTTTGTTTACATGTGTTGGAGCTTGCGTCTCACCACCGCATACATCCAAGTCACATGTAGAAACATCGTGGCGTGTTAACCCTTCCGTAAACGTCAACAAACAAAAAAACTGAAATTAAGCTTTACGTTACGCGGTATAGCGTTGACACATAACCGCCGTAAAATTGTCTGATCGGTACGGATACGCGATTTGGCGCCATCGTACAATTTTTAAGATTGTGTATGGTTACATATATTAATGTGTACAATCGTACGGAGAATATTCCATTTTTGTTGTCCCCAAATTAGCATTAACGCCGAAATTAGAATAAACCTTTTTTTTATAATTTTCAAATTATTAATTAGCGTCAATGACGGTATATTTACTTCCACACTATTTAAACTTTGACACTAATAACGATGCGCGGTGTACACTTTGAACGCTGTTCTCTCGTGCAGAGTTTGTAATCCACGTGCTCAGAAATTAGTGGTACCACGTAAGATAAGATCGTATGTTGAAAATCGTCAAATGTTTTTTACACCGACCAACTTCAACTCGAAGTCGTCCATTGCATACCATGTACGTGCGGACCAGGGCATCGTACCACACACATTTTGTAGTCTTTGCAAACGCTTGTCAGATGCCAGCTCATTATTTGCCACGCTTGCCATCTCACTATTTTTAGGTTTTCTGCTTTTTCGCGTGACGAATGAGCGCTTCCACAAATAGTGTGACGAATGGCCGGTAACAAAAATAGCGCGACGAAAGCTTGTTACGAGATCACTTTCGTGATTGCCGTTGAATTTTTGAATGCATATATCATGTGTGAAATTTTTTGATTTTTGTTCGTTTGCTGTCGTGACATGTACATTCATTATCCAACGTGTCGCGGCTCAATTTTTTCTGTAAATGGTGATGTACCTCCTCACTTTTCGTCTGATGGAACGCCACCCTAAATAACAAATATTTAGTGTTAAAAAACAACTACACCGCGAATTGTAATTAGAGTAAATTACTCTAATTCGGTCGCTCAAAATTTCGACTCTATGACATCAAATAGAGTAAACGATTCTAATTTTTTCATTATTATAATTTAGGTAAGGTTTAATTAGCGTAAAAAATTGTAATAAAGGTTTGTTTTGAATAGTGTGGAGTACGGACGACGTTCGACCGTGCAAAATTGTACTTTTTAAGTAAAAAGGTACAAATAATGATTTAATAGAATCACGCTCGCACGTGAAATCGCACTAAACGAAAAATCAATCACATCGAAAAAAAGCCGTTCGCATAACACTCGTCCCTCAACAGCATCGTCGTCAGTGTGAACATTAACTAACATTCAGCGCGACAAATAATACTAGCGTCATAATGACGTCAAAACTGTACGGACTGACAGATTTTGTACGTCTACGTAATTTAGTGTTCATAATTTCAGCGCGGATAATTATCGCCGACATAACCCAATATAGAGTACTAAAATAAATTAGAGTAAACTTCCTCTGTGAAAAAGTTCTTTCACATAAATTAGAGTTCATTACTCTAATTGTTTTTTTTTGTTTTTTTACTCTAATTTTTTCATTACTTTAATTACGATTCGCGGTGTAGTGTGATTAACGCTAATTGGGAATTGGGGGATTTTCAAGGAAATCAGCCACTCTAATTTGTTTTTTAGGGTTTTATAATCACTCTATTTAAGAATTAGGGTTGAAATTTCGGTGCGCCGAATTAGCGTGATTATCCCTAATAGCGATTCGCGGTGTACACCGTGAATCGTTATTAGTGTTAACACTAATAGCGATACACGGTGTCCTTTGCTGGTGCGAGTTTTGCGAGCACTAGGGACAACAATGGCAAACTGTAGTACGAACTTCCAATAAGAAGTACGAACTTTTGATGTAGCCAATCAGAAATTATCAGGCACGCGCAGAGTCTTCTTGCACGTGACTAAGATTTCATCCAAATGTTGTTCCACTGTAAAATTACCCGCTTCCCACGTTTTCCACCTTTTATGTTCCACATTTCTTTGTGAAATTATGTCCAAATGTAAAAATTATGTGACATTGGTCGCACTATAGCTTTTGTAACCCTTGGAAGCTCCAAAGGCCAATGTGGCACACGATTTTGCTGTACGTGTTCCGTACCACAGTAAAGTAGTGTTACTATTATTTTGAGTTAACTCTTCGCAAGTGTTGAAATTTTTCAAGACTGCCAACCGGCCCCTGCCACATGGCATTTCTTGCCGTTCTGAGAAGTTGCATCATATCATATGTCAGCATCATTGAACAAAGCATTCCAGATTTCCGAATTTCCACGAGCCCAGTATTATTTACACGTGTCGCTCTTTCAAAAGGCAACGATACATAATCTTTTCAATACACCATGCGAAAGCTAAAATGTCACGGTACCAAATCTCATCCCGATATGTCAAAAAGCAGGCTGTTCGTTTTTGTACGTTTTTCATTTATCTGACAAAAAGGGACTAGGACATTAGGTACTAACCCGAGTAGGCGATTTTAGACTACGGTACG
>JBBHKE010003459.1:0-10427 GCA_037447655.1 Zygnema cylindricum
AAGGAAGTTTCTAAAGATTAGAGGAGATGCCCATTTTGATGGCAATTTTGAAGAAAACACCGTTTGCAGTTGTTTATTATTTTGTTTTTTCACAGTTTTTAGTTGTTTTCCCCCTTTTCTTTGGAGGATAGCCTTTTTATTTAGCCAGTTTTTACCCATTTGGTTTAGGACTCCAAAGCAGAAAGTTTTTTTTGGGGTTATTACGAGGTATGGAGAATGTAGTGTTGTATATTTTTGCTTTTTTGCAGTACCGTAGTTTTTGATTAGGATCATGATGTTGATCTGAACAAAAGAAGTGATTGTTTATTTAGGAATGTTTAAAAGGGGGTTTAAAAAATGTTTGGTAGTCAAGCATGTATATGGTTTTAAAGTTTTAGGTTTTTTTTAATCTTTTCTTTTAGTTTCTTAGTTGGCATTTTTATTTTTTTTGTATTTTTACTTTTCAATGAAAATGAAAAAGTATGGTATGGTTAATGGTGTAAGTGTTTCGTGTTGTTGTATCATCGATGTTCTTTTGGTTTCTCAGGTTGTTTGTACCATTTTTCTCCAACTATTTCTCTCCTAACTATTTTTTCATTGTTTTTCCCAGCCGTTTTCCAAGACCGTTGTTCAGAGCAGGACGTTTTTTCATACTGTTTTTAGTCTTTTTTCTTAGACCGTTTTTTCTATATTTTCTTTGCACCGTTTGTTTTTTTAACGTCTTTTTTTAACCATTTTCCCAAACCGTTTTCTCGATATTTTTTTCACTCCGTTATTTCAGAGTGTTTGTGCTAACCGTTTTTCCAAAATCTTTTTCCGTCTGTTTTTCCAATAGCAAGTTTGGACTGTTTCTGGCCGTCGTTCTATCGTACATTCAGACTGTTTTTCAATTGTTTTTCATCCTTCTTTTAGTTCGTTTTTCCACATCATTTTTTCAGACGGCTTTTTCAGACCGCTTTTTTAGACCCTTTTTTCAAATCGTTTTCTCAGTCCGTTTTTCCAGACCGTTTTTTCTGACCTTTTGGAGATCGTTTTTCACACCGTTTTTATACCTTTTTCAAACAGATTTTTCAGTCCTTTTTTTCTAAACCGTTGGACCGCTTTTTCAGTCCGTTATTTCAGACCGTTTTTTCTTCCGTTTTGCAGTCCTTTTACAGTTCGTTTTTTCAGTCCGTTTTTCAGACCTTTTTCAAATACCGTTTTCTCACCTTTTTTTGATTTCATTTTTTGACCGCTTTTTCAGACCGTTTTTTTTTTTTCTTTTTTTTGCCCGTTTTCTCATACTGGTTTTTCTTACCTTTTTTCAGACCGTGTTTATAACCGATTTTCTACCGTTTTTTCGTTCTTCTTTTCTGACCGTTTTGTTAGACCGTTTATTATTACCGTTTTTCAGACCGGTTTTAATCTGGTTTTTAGGCCGATTCTTCTACCATTTTTTCGATCGTCTTGTAAAACTGTCAATACCGTTTTCCGACTGTTTTTCATTACCGTTTTTCAGACCGTTTCTTACGCCGATTTTCTAGCGTTTTTCAGATCGTCTTTCAAAACCGTTTTTTCAGACCATTTTTCTTTCTGTTAACTCATATTTTTCAATTGTCTTTTCAAACCCGTTTTCAAAGACCTTTTTTCCAGACCCTTGTTTCTTACCGTTTTTCAGACAGTTTTTACGCCGATTCTCTACCGTTTTCAGATCGTCTTTTAAAACCGTTTTTTTCAGACACTGTTTCATTCCATTTTCTCATACCGTTTTCTTTACCCTACTTCAAGTACAGTCGTTAACCAAGCCGCTCGGCATGTGGGAGTGGCCGCCCGTGACGCGGCTAAGAGGAAGGAGTGTGATTATGCCCGCCGATGGATGGCTTCATTCAGAGGGCGGTCGAGATATTTGGTTGTTTGGGTGTGGCTTTGGACGAGTTCTTCCGTGCTTGTGGTCGGCGCTCGTTTGAGCGGCGGGGACCTGGGAGCCCTTCTGTTTCAGTACTTACTTCTTTTTATCGGCAACGTTTTTCCTTGGCCCTACAACGGTTGCAGGCTTCTATCTTACTTCGATCGTCTATTGCAGTTATGGACCGACGACCTATTCCGGATCTCCCTCCACGTGCTCCTCCGGGATTCGGGGACTTACATGGTTGCTTTCCGTAGTTTTTTAGTTATGTTGGGGTATTATTTTGGATTTTTCCTTTGATGTTTTGTTTGTTGGGTTTTGCTTTTTTGGGTGTTTTTGATTTCCTTGCCATCATTTCGTATTTCCGTTGTTTTTGCCTTGATTTTCCTTTTTGTTTATTCCCCTGTCATGTGGTTTTTCAGTTTTACCAATGCTACTTCCTTTTGTTCCCATGGACTCAGATGGTTTACGTTCGCGCTTTTTACTAAAGTCGCCCCCCCTTTTTTTTTTTTTTCTTTACACCGTTTTTTCAGTCGTTTTTTTCAGACCGTTTTTAGCACCGAAATTTTGACCGTTTTTTTTATCGTATTTTCAAATTGTTTTTTAAGACCATTTTTTCTTACTGTTTTTCAGAACATTTCTTACGCCGGTTTTCTACCGTTTTCAGATCGTCTTTTAAAACCGTTTTTTCGGACCGTTTTTCATATTGGTTTCCCATACCGCTTTCTTTCCACTGTTTTCTCAGTCGTTCTTTCAGACCGTTTTTTACACCGATTTTTACGCCGATTTTTCTATTGTTTTTTCGATCGTCTTTCAAAACCCTTTTTCAGACCGTTTTTTCCGACCGTTTTTCCTTACCATTTTATTTTGACCGTTTTTCATTCATTTTTCAGTCCGCTACTTCAGACCGTTTTTTCTTAGTGTTTTTGAGGCCGTTTTTCTGTTGGTTTTTTCACCTTTTTTAGATTGTTTTTCGACTGTTTTTTGTCCTTTCTTAGTCCGTTTTTCCAGATTGTGTTTTCAGGCTGCTTTTTCAGACCGTTTTTATAGACCCTTTTTTTCAATCGTTTTTTTGGTCCGTTTTTTCAGACCTTTCGGAGACCGTTTTTCATACCGTTTTTTATACCTTTTTTCAAACAGTTTTTTCAGTCCGTTTTTTCTAAACCGTTGGACCATTTTGTCAGACCGTTTTTTCTTCCCGTATTATTTTGACCGTTTTCCAGTCCGTTTCTTCAGACCGTTTTTTCTTACTGTTTTTAGAGCGTTTTTCTGTCCGTTTTTTCACCTTTTTATATCGTTTTTCGACCGTTTCTTGTCAATTTCTTCGTCCGATTTTCCAGATCGTGTTTTCAGGCTGCTTTTTCAGGCTGTTATTTTAGACCCTTTTTTTCGATCGTTGTTTTGGACCGATTTTCCAGACCGATTTTTCTGACCGTTTTTTAGACCGTTTTTTATACCCTTATTTCAATCGTTTTTTCGGTTCGTTCTTTCAGTCCATTTTTTTTCAGACCTTTTTTCAAACCGTTTTCTCAGAACGTCTATTTCCAACCGTTTTCGCACCGATTTTTTCAGACCGTTTTTTAGACCTTTTTCCAAACAGTTTTTTCAGTCCGTTACTTCTAAACCATTAGACCATTTTTTCAGACAGATTTTTAGACCGTCTTTTCTGATGGCTTTTTTTTAGGGTTTCTCATTTAAATTGTTTTTTTGGACCTTTTTCCGACTGTTTTTCAGACCAATAAGACCGTATTTTCAGTTCGTTTTATCAGATTGTTTTTGCAGAGCTTTTTTCCAGACCGTATTTCAAACCATCTTTTCCACCGTTTTTCAGAGAGTTGTTTATTTGTTTTTTTCCAATTTTTCAGTCCATTTTTTAGACCGTTTTTCAGAGAGTTTTTTCATGTTGTTTTTCCAAATCGTTTTTTTCACACCTTTTTTTTCAGACAGTTTTTTCAGACCATTGCTCCAGACCGTTTATTTGACTTTTTAAGATTGTTTTTTCAGACCGTTTTTTCGATTGTTCCGAACGCTATTTCAGTCCGTTTTTGGAATGTTTTTTGAACCGGTTTTTCGACCGTTTTTCCAAACCTTTTTTTCAGACATTTTTTTGCAGACCGTTTTTTCGATCGTTATTTTGACCATTTTATCGACCGTGTATTCAAACAGTTTTTCCAAGACCACTTTTTCAGCTCGATTTTTTTTGCATTGCTTTTTCACCGTTTTTTAAGACATTTAAGACAAATTCTTCAAACCGGTTTTTCCAGACTGTTTCTTCAGACCGTTTTTTGACTTTTTTCCGCACCTTATTTGTTGGACATTTTTCTCAGACCGTTTTTTCACAGGGTTTTTTCAGACCAATTTTTACAGATCATTTTTCAGATCGTTTTTTTTAGCCGTTTTGCAGACCGTTTTTCACACCGTTTTTTCAGACAGTTTTTTTAGACTGTTTTTTAAGACCGTTATTTAAGTCCTTTTTTGAAACCGTTTATTCATATTATTTTTTCAGACCGTTTTTTTTAGCTTTTTAGTCTGTTTTTTCATAAGTTCTTTTGGTTTCCAACAAGTTGATCAAATGTTGCATGATGATGGTGCATAACGATGGTCAATGATGTATATGACGGTGTATAATGATAGTGATGGTGCAGGATGATGATGCATAGTCGGTTCATTATGACGGTGCAATAATGATGGTACACAATGACGGTGCATGATGATAGTTTAGGACTGATGCATAATGAACGAGCATGAGGATGGTGCATGGAAATGATGCATCATGGCGCATGTTGGAGGTGCATGATGATGTACACGAGGACCGTGCAAGGTGATTGTGCATGAAGATGCTGATTGATTCAAAAAAGATACGTGAGGATGACGCATGAGGATCATGCATTTATGCATACAGATGATGCATGAAGATACATGAGGATACATTAATATTCATGATGACTGAAGCATGATGATAACGCATGATAATGATATAGGTTCATGGTGCATACATAATGAAAGAGCATGATTAAGTACATGATGACAGTGCATAGTTATTATGCATGATATTCATGATAGTGGTGCATGATGATGGTGCGCGATTATGGTGCAATGATGACGGTGTATGTTGACGGTACATGGTGATGGTGCATGATTACTGCGCATGATAATGGTACATGATTTTGAGGCATGATGGCACATAATGATGGTGCATGATGGTGGGGTATGGTGATGGTGCATTGCGATGATGACGGTGCACGATCATGGTGAGTGATGGCGGTCCATTATGATGGTGCAATCATGACGGTGCGCGATAATGGTGCATGATTGTGATGCATGATGGTGCATGGTGATGATGCATGACGATGGTGCATAATGAAAGAGCATGATGATACTGCACGACAACGGTGCATGGTGATAAAGCATGATTGAGATGCATGATGGCGATGCATGGTGATGGTGCATGACGATGCAAGTTGATGCAAATTGATGCATGAGGATGCATGAAGACACATGATCACTACACATGACGATGATGCATGATGATGATGAATGATAGTGATGCATGATGTTAATACATGATATTGCTGCATGTTGAAGATGCAAGATGACGCAAGATGATGCAAGATGATGCACGATGATGCGTGAGGATGCATAAGGATGTATGAGGATGATGCACGATGATGATGGATGATGATGATGCACGATGATGATGGATGATGTTGGTGCACGATGATGATGGATGACGTTGATGCACGATGATGATGGATGATAATGATGCACGATGATGATGCAAGAACATGATAATGAATCATGATGATGCAAGATAACATCATCATGAGCGATGATGATGCAAGATGACGCATGATGATGATGCATAACGATGAGGATGACAACTCGTGACCACATGACCACATAACGACACAACAACTCATGACCACATGACCTCTCACGATGACACGGCCACTCATGACCACATCACCGCTCATGACTACACGACAAGACCACATGATGATGATAATGACGATGATGATGATGATAATGATGATAAAAAAAAGGGTTAGTTAATCTTCCGACCAATAAAAAATTGCTTTTCCATTAACGATAAAAAATTGAATTATGAAACAAACCAAGTATTTCCCGTCAAATCTCTTACCATTTGCCATACTCCTATAGCGCCCATACCCTTATACGATATCTTCTCCTCCTAATTCCGTACTTATTACTCCCATCAATTTGCTTTTTCACTTAACCATACTTTTTATAATTCCTTTACAATATCTTCTCCTTCTATCCTATTACCTCCATACCTGAATTAGATCGAGAGCTGTGAGACGAGTTTGTCTTCGAGAAAAGACGAAAATGGAACCGGTTTTACTAGAAAATGTGCCATAATTGCCGCATATGTTGGTTTATTCACCGCATTCATTCGGAGACAACAGAACTTTCACGGATAACCTTGAATGTGGATATCTAAAGGAACCGGTCTAAAATTGTATAAACCCACTTTATCGATTCCTAGCCAGTCGCCAAGATCTCTGCATGATAAAAAGTTTTTTGAAACAGACAGAAGAAAGAGAAAACAGGGAAGAGTAGAGAATAAGTCAAAGAATTGCATCATACAAAATACAAATCAGGTGACGTACGATAGGCTAAACATTGTGATAGTGAAAAGAAATAGGACACTACAGATGGAAAGGAAAAGCGGTTGAAAAACTGATCAAAAAAGAGAGAAAAGAAGACAAAAGAAGGAAAGAGGAAATGGACATTCTGCAAAAACTAGGATCGATTCAAGTGTGGAATTCACAAAAAGATTGATCGAAAAGGAACTTAATGTCAAATTTCTACTCGGTTTATAACCTCATTCCCTCAAATTCTCAAATCCATTTTTCAATTCCCGGTCTCAAAAATAGATCTACCCAATTTCACATTTCCAAGTTCTTTAAGTACATTTTCAAAGGACAAGGTAACACCAATAACTACAAATTGTTGGCATCAAAAACACAATTTTTGGGAGAATGTGAAAAAAACTGTCAGTTTCAGGAGATAAGGAGGAGAAAAAACTGATTGTGATTGTGAACTGATTGTGAATAATAAAAACGGAGAAGACGTAAACATTCAGATTCTGCAACGTCCGGATTAACCAAAAGGGCATACTCCAAATTACTCAACAATATGACATAAGGTCGCATGAATACATGAAACAACTAACCTAGACCAATCCAAATTTAATTACCAAACAAATCTATTTTAGTACTCCGACCTTTTAAACGAACTAGAAATTAAGTTCAAGCTTGAGACAAAGGCTAAAACTTATGGTAAAGGGAACAGCTAAACATTTAAACTCCTCTTTTACCTTGCATTTGCTAAAGCTGTTGAGAGTCCAACGAATCGAATCGGGCACCCAGTTTGAGCTGCGATGTATCGCATACGGGAAACAATAACTTCCAAAATGGGACCCTCTATCGGCTCCCAAAAGATGGATTTCATCGATAACCATCAAACCGACCTGCACTTAAAACCTTACTTAGTTCCACTCACGCAATTACTCCGTCAAAAAGGCCACAAAATCAAAACTATAATTTAGTCTCTCTGGAACCCGCAGAACCCTTTTCTTTGCCTGGGTCAGTTTGTCTTGCAGATCCGAAGCTTGATGTTTCGAAGCAAAGTTAAGTTAAAATTTTGAATTAGACTATATTTTTTTTTCTTCCCCAGTTACAGGTGATACCTCTCTCACCTTCTGTGGGAATGAGCTGTTATGCCAGTTTTGACTTATCCCATCCCATTTTTCGGGTGTACAAATAATAATGTCGGCAGCAAGTAAAGCTCGAAGATCTGGTGTTGACTCTCCTGTCAGTTGCACCTGCAAAAAAAAAAAATGAATATTGCGGTCAATTGTTAAAAATCTGAAACGAATTTGGAACAACAGGTATGGATTCTTTTTTCAGGATTGCATCGCACGGATTACCATAAATAGTGTGGAATGTGTTGTTGTCAGGCTCATAATTTTTGTTTCATTTGCTAATCCACTCTAATGATGGTAAGGGTTCACTGAGATTTTAGGCGTGTTACACGCTGGTTTATGGTTTAGAGATGCTTTCGTGAAGGTGGTGTTTTAAACAAACTTCACTAATTCACCTTCGGAATCAATGTAATGAACAGCTTTAGAAATAGTGTGGACTACAACATCGGTGTGGAACGGTGTAGCATTCCAAAAGAGATGCGGGAGACCTAACTGTTTTTACGAGTCTAAAATTTGTGAACTTTTAATGAAAATTACCTTGTTTTATGGTTAAACTTCACAAAGTTCACGACCTACAGTTGTCAATGCATAGGTATACAGTAGCTAGGTTTGACATTGGAAATTAAAACCTGTCAATTTTGCAGTTACTGAGACCTGCTGTTTGTCGACACATTTCTCACCATTATTAGCATGGGCTACTGATTTCATGGACCCCTTTTTGATACCTACACAGAAATAGTGTGGATTGTAGAAACTACTGAAATTGCGTAGGACAACTAGCATCCACATGGGACACGTTTTCTTGCGGATGTGAGGTCAAGTTGACCACAGTGGTCCATTTCTTGTCCAAAATCCACACTTTTATGGTGAAAGGCGCACAAGTTCTTCTACTCTTTACAGTGTGTCTACATAAAGGAAAAACTGCTGTTGAAAGTTGCAAAAATTCAAGAAATGGATAATGAATTTGATACATGTCAAGACTCCCAGTTCTGCCATAAATCATCGTGAAGTACTTTCTAGAAAAATATTGAAGACACATCTTATTACTTCCCCCTTAACATCTAACTCATGTAACTCTCCTTGACGAACTCCATTTTATTTGGTGAAAACAGATCAAAATTAGTTTTGTTTCAAGAAAAGTTTTGAGTCGTGCCTAACCGTATTGAAATCATCTCAAGCCTTTTCAATAGGATAATATATGGTTAAAATCCAAACTAGTTGTCATGTTTCACATACACATGTTTCAGTAAAAGTAACGGACAAAACAAATTAAATCCTTTAATATGGAGGAGGAAATCTCACCATGGATACTCCAAGCTTAGGCACAAGATTCTTGACCCAATCTTTCATATGTTCCCTTACCAAAGTTTTCAAAGGGGCGATATAGATAACCTGCTCAAACAGTTCAGAAAATAATTCCGAAGCATAAATTATAAGTAACAAAGATTGCACTTTCATTTACAAACCAAAAACCTTGATTAGTTGTTGAGAGTCAAGACTTAGAAACTGTGAAAAAACTGCATTTATGACTGCATCTCCGGTGAAAAGTGGAAAATGGTGCAACTACATAGGTAAAAAGTCTAGCAATATTGAAATTCTATATTGAAAATCAGATTCTAAAAAATTATGACACACAGATGATGACAATTGTTTGCAATTTCAAGTCATTTCTTTGTTGCAACCTTTGTGCTCCATCTAATAATCACAAATCTAGTTGCTAATAAATGCTTTCGTAAAACAGGAATCCCAAACAGATTTTGACTATCATCAACATAAAATTTAATAAAAGGAGGATAAAGACATCAATTGCTTCTGGAAGAAATCAGGTTTTACAAAAATTGCAGGTCCTTTGTAAACTCTTCATCCTCAACCCGTGACTCTGTAGACTGTGATATTAACCCACAAAGGTATACTGCCGAGTTAAAAATTACAACTAGAGTCAACTCAAAGAAAACTACAGAGATATCCCAAAACCCTGAAGACTGAGGAGTTAGCCCAAATCCCTTCTTACTGCAGACATTCAAACCTTCCGTTTTTGTCATACATAATTTTACGAAGTACAATTTCTTTTAGGGTTCTTTAGGGTTTGGTCATGCCAACTTTTATGGGGATATAAACACAAGATAAAGAGAGAGAGGGACGGAGAAAGGGAGATAAGAGAGAGGTTTCATTGTCAAACCTTTTTTTTTGTGTTTACCTTCCTTCCTGGATGTGCTAAAAAAGGCGCATCATGGCAAGTTCTGAAGAAATGGTTTTTCCACTTCCTGTCGGGTCCCGACACCCAGAAGAACATTGTGGTCAGTGTGGTAGAGAGTGTGGAAAGCTTGGGTGTTTGGATGGGATGGAAGTGTGGTATACACATTACCAAAACAGAGAGGAAAAAATTGAGATACAATCTAAACCTCTCACATATAAAGTCCTCTGAAATTTGAATCGCTCTTATGTGGAACTCTTGAAAAACTAAGCTACCACACTGACCATCGCTATTAGAGGTAGGGAATTAACAGCAATGACATTTGATCAGAATTAGATAGACTAAGTTGTGTTTTGCATGTGAGAGTAGTGTCTAGGAAACGATATTAGGGTATATGATATTTTATGTTTTAAAACAACATAAAAAACTAAGTCGTCTGAAGATAAAATTAAAGAGCATCTTAAGAAAACAAAATTCTAGTTGTCTCAAAACAAAAAAAAAGATATCGTTGTCTTTGTAGAAACTAATGGTTTTATTAGTATTTTCTAGGTCTGAAAAGAAATATAGAAGTCGAGGCAGTCTATCTCTAACTTCTCTCTCCAACTCTCAAACTTGTCGCAGTCACTAAGAAATTGGAGAGG
>JBBHKE010003460.1:0-113276 GCA_037447655.1 Zygnema cylindricum
AGACGGCGGACGTTTTACGTTCCTGTACTATACAGTACACCGCCAATCGTTATTAGCGTTGTGTACGCTAATCCCGTCCCGCTTTTTTTTTTTTTTATTCTCAAATAGAATTATCCACACTATTTAAAAAAAACCCTAATTCCTAATTAGAATAGACGATTTCTACGAAAATTTTCAAATTCCCAATTAGCGTAAACCACGCTAATTATTCGTATACGCTAAAAAAACTTACACGCTAATAACGATTGGCGGTGTACTGTACAGTATCGTTCTGTACTTCTGTACTGCAGAGTTACCGTGTTCTAGCGAAAAACTTCCAGCCCAAGTCCTTTACCTGTTATTGGTTTGTGGATCCAGTATGGTACACGTGGTTATCGTACAATAAAATCATAAAGTTCGTGAGCTATATCTTACGCTTATGAAGAGTTTTACAAAAGGGTGGAGATTTGACGGTTCAAAGCTCCAGGTGAAAATATCATTTCAGTCTTACCCATGGAACTATCAGTTACATTATTACATTCTGACGCTCAGTCACAAATTTGTTTTCCGTTTGGACTCTCGCTACAACAGGTGATGCTCAAATCATAGTTCAAAAGTAGGTGAAAGTAGGCCCATACAATATGCCTATTGTATGCAAAACATACAATATGACCTTAAGACCCATATTGTATTCCGACCAAATTGGACCAATTAAAACATCTGGGCCAAAAATTGAACCAATTAAAACATTCGGACCAAAAAGAATTATTCACACCGTCAAATTTGGACGATCGGACGGCCACTGATCAAATTAGTGATCTAAGAAGATCACATGAAAATCCCGTAACACAACTTACGCTAAAGGCGCCGACCAAAGGCCTACTAAGAAACGCCTACTTTTGAACTATGCTTCGTCCGGTAAACTAGACATTTATCGGACTTGTAAAACGTTTACGCGTCGAAATGTCAAGAACGAGCCACGCGCCTTCGGACACATGCCACGCGCCTTCAGATAGGCGGGAATCACATAAAACGATAACCACCAAAAAAGGTTTGTTGAAGAATGTACCATGACGCCTCCACCACCATCCATCGTCAACCGGAATTTGTTGCGCCCACTATCTTCAAAGTTCCGATTTGGTTACAACAAAACTCGAACGAAAAAAGTGTACACCGCTGGTACAACGACAAAACACCGCCGTACAAAATGTACATTCGCGTATTTTATTTTGCAGTTGGATGTACGAATTTGACTTTAGACATTTTGCTTTTGGAATCTTTGACGACGCTCGTCGTCAAAACAGTAATCTATGTGCATCCAATCGAAAGAAAGCACGTACGCGATAGATTCCATTGTTGACAAGACCTGATGGAGAAGTGAACGAAATATTAGTGCCAGTAAACCTATCCGTAACATTACTGTCGGGGCCTGATGGAGAAGTGGCCAAAGTGGCAAACAAAAACATTAACCCTAATTACGATTCACGGTGTACTGTACTTTTGGTCGAAAACTTTACTTTTGGTCAAAATTTGCCTCGACGCTCCTAAAGGTCCATCTACACGATACGCTCGACGGATCCATTTCTGTATAGAGGTTTTGAAAAAGATCTTGATGTGTGATATGGCATAACAAAAACGCAAATGAACTTAAATTAGCTCCGTTTTGCCTAATTTAACTTATCCATTGTTGTTTTGTGACCAATCTTTCAATATGGAGAATACTATTTTATTTCGGAAAACAAAATGGTTATTGACTTGTAACTTTGTGGGCGGCCTTTAGAGTTTAAACTTGAAAATCACTATGGGTTTCAAGCATAACAAACTCATACCATAATTATTAATTTGAAACTGATCACTTCAAAAGCAATTATGTAACGATACTAGCACAAAAAATTATTCCAAAACTAAAAAAAACAAAGAAAGTGAGCCGTCAGCCTGACGCCTAAGGTTGTGACAAACTAAAGGTAATTGCAAAAATCATTTATAAGTCTGGGTAATGGGGTTGTAAGTTTCGGAACCCTTGCCAATATCACGTCTCTGTAGTGTTTGTGAGAAGAACGCCACCCAATTTTCTTTCCATGTGAAAACATAATATCCACGAAAGGTTGTATCATCCGTAGATTGATAACGTGGGTGAGTACATGCATTTTGCGTTTTAAGTTGTAGCCTGCTTCGCTACCCATTACAATTGTTGCATCTTAAACCAGGTCATGTAGTAATGCCCGCTCCCCACAATGCGAACAAAGGGGCAAATAGACGCCCCACTCAAATATAAGTTGACCGCAAATGCAACACGACTTGCTTAAGAGCGAGTGATGCGACTAGACGAGGCAAAACGTAATCGCATAAGAAGACAATGGAAATGAGGAATAAATGGTGTAGAAACAAACCATGCTCCAGTCATAGATAAGAGTGAAGTTGCGCACATTATTCACTTGAATGGGAAGCACCATTGATTTTATTGAAACTAACGATAACTGCCTTATCCACTACATCCTGCACACGTGCATGGCTTTCAAGGATGAGGGAAAAAACCGGGGAACTTAGTTGTGGGCACATCTTGTAGACTTGAATAAGCTAACAATAGCGATTCTTGAAGGGAATACATGAGCCAAAATAGGAGTGTTTTCCACCGTAAAACTTGAAAAGGTTGAAAATGTAACTGAAGCCCAAAACCAGAGATAACCCGTTGGTGTTATGTTGGTCGTAAAACTCAAACCAAGACCCCCAAAAGAAGTTGGTAAAATAACTTTTATAAGAGTGAATTGTCTTCATCGGCAATAAGAAATACCATGAATGGCAAGTTGATGTAGAGTTGTAAAGAGGCGATTAACAAAATCGGAAAGAGACAAAATAAAATAAAAGGTGGGAGGTAAAGTGTGTGTCAAGTACAACGGGCTCCGTGCGAAACAACGAGTTAAGATACCAAACGACAATTGTTATCATGAAATGTTGAACGATATTGAGAGTGGGCAAAGTTATCCAACAAAGCATCTTTCGGCAAACTGCCTCTCAAAATCAAAAGTTCTATTAGGTGAACTTAAAACCTTGATGCCTTCTGGAGAAGCACAAATAAGAAATTTGGCAAGTGAGAGGAAACCTGGTGGTAGGCATAAACGTTTTTAAACAAAAACCTAGAAAGGAAAAAAAAAATAGGTTCATACATCCACGAAAGTAGAGTTATGTATCGTTAATTTTCTTATTCCGATAATGACGACATCGAAGGGCGAAGGGGACAGATATATAGCTCCAAGACCAATAAATCTGTTATCGCCAATATATATCGTAAATACAAAGCATTCCTATACACTACACCGCCAATCGTTATTAGCGTTATGAACGCTAAATCGGCACCCCCAAATTTTGACCCCAAAACCTGAAATAGAATTAATAACACTCATTTTTTTTTACGTTAATTAAGGTTCTGGTGGATTAGCGTTAATAATTATAATTTATGATATTCTTGAATAATGTGGTGTACAAATACGAAACATGGATTAAAATGATCGCGATCGCACATAAAACTGAGCTCAGAATAAAAGGCGGAATGAGATTGTACCTATTTTAGTGTAAAGATATTGACCGCGTATTAATTATACGGCAGAAAATCCAAATTAGAGTTATGAATAAATTGGAGTAGAAGGACGCGACGGTGTACGATTTGTCAGATTTTGTACTTTTACCTATTTTACCGTGAAGATCCTGATGGCAAATCCGTTGTACCTAAGGGTGTGTCCCCATGTGCATAAGAAAGGGTTTTTTCCTGTCGTTTTGCCGTAAAACTTAGCGCCGTACTGCCTAAGTTGCAACCGTACGAAGGAATCACAAATTTGTAGAGTACAATTTGCGTCATCCCTGAACTTAGGATGTACGAAAAGTTGTCGTCTTGTGATTTTTGACCCACTTCGACGACAAAAAACGTCATCTCCAACCTTATCTTTAAAACACATGCGCGATGTGATTTAAAATTAAGTTTTTTCGATTGACAAATAGGAACATATTTTCGCGCGTGTCGTAAATTTCGACAAAAATCCTACGATTTCCAAGGACAAAGAAAAGTACATAGTTCGCTATGTTTTGTCCGTTTGCGTTCTAATACGACAAATATAAGTACACAATTTGTTTGGATTTGTCCGTTTTCATCTAGTACGGAATTTTTTTTTGCCAGTGGTCTTCAAATTCCGATGCCATTTCACGTCGACCGGACAGGAGACGCGAAGGCAAAGCGCCTCATCTTCGACCGTGAAATTGCACAGGCTGGAAGGCGGTACGTCTACAATGTCACGGTAAGACATGCGACGTCACACGCAGGTACAAAAAATATCGTGCGACCACAGATTGTCGACGTTGACAACCGTCACAGGTATTGTCGACGTAAACAATCGTCACATGCGTAAGTTACGATTTCGTCATTACAGACATAGGGACACTTGAAAACCGGGTCCGGCGGATCCGCGCTAAAATACAAAGTAATTTCGCTAAGTTACAAGTACATGGGGACACACCCTAAATCAGCGTTATGGATCAATTAGAGTAAACTTTTTTTTTCGAAATCTTGAAAAACTCAAATTAGTGTTAATAACGCTAATTAATCTTTAACACTAATAATTTCTAAACGCTAATAACGATTCACGGTGTAGTGTCAACTGTTACAAAACTGTGAAAGGTACAAAGCTCGTTTATTCAATTGTTAGTTAAAACTATGTTTAAACGATAAATTCCATCAACCGATTTTGCCTTCATTAGAATTTACAACATCCTTGCCAATTTGATTTCAGCTTATCTTTTCCTTTGAACGTTTTGACTGAATTGCGATGGAGCGTTCAACATTTGTACAGTCTGTAAGGAATTTAATCCAGCAATCTTCCTCGCACACCTCTCTCCTCCTCTCTCTCGTCCCTGTCCTCATCACCCTTCTTCATTCATACTCTTCGGAGAAGACAAATTAATTACACTTGAGAACAAAAACGAAATTTAACTTTACCATCAAAACATCGGAATTATTATTTCATAAACCTCCGAAGCAAATGTTATCGGCACATCCAAAAACACATTGCACATCCAAAACACATTTTCCTTAAAATTAAAATTAGGGAACCAACACATTTCATAAAAAAGTTTTGAAATACATTCCTAAACCTTTTCATGTGGTCACTCTGATCAAAAAAATTGTACGATTAAATCTACAATATACTAAGCATTCGTTATTGAAACAGTTTCAATATTTCTATTGACAGCTAAAACTGTTTCACAGAATTAAGTGTAAGATTCGAGCACTAAAAAAAATATTATTTTCACTATTTTTAATCACAGATAGAACTGTTTCACAGACTTAAATGTAAGATTTATACTAAGCATTCGTTATTGAAACAGTTTCAATATTTCTATCGACAGCTAAAACTGTTTCACAGAATTAAATGTAAGATTCGAGCACTAAAAATAATATTATTTTCACTATTTTTAATCACAGATAGAACTGTTTCACAGACTTAGATGTAAGATTCGAGCAATAAAAATCGACAAACTAACAGATACATGTCGTAAATTCACTCGGCTTCAACAGTCCTAGACGTTGTCACCATACAAGAACGACTTGCCTCATAAACGAAAAAAAGTAAAATAAACTATCCTACGTAAAAAAATATTACTTGCTAGCTACATCTCAATATATAGGGTTTTAACGAATATACAACAAAGTATTGCCATTATTTTATGGCAAACACTATTTCCTTCGACTAGTAGGCTGCTGTTTTTTGGACAAAAAGAAGAGGTCGCATCATTTCGTAATCTTCATGATCATGCATGTGACAATGCCACACGTATCCCGGAGAATGGGATGGATCAAAAGGAAATACTCCTCCATCCTTCACATAGAAACACAGCACAAACAAGCAAAACCGTCAGGATTCTCCAGCAGTTTCGCAAAATACATAGTCACCAAATTCCAAATGTTTGCACATTACTACAAAAAAAAACTCGTTTAGTCGTACAAACAGACACTCTCCACAGGGATGTTTTCAGTGCACTAAACTCTAATAAATTGCAACTTTCAGCAACTGACAGTGTTGAATTTTTGTTTTCTCCAAGACCACGGTCATCCGAAACCATTCAACAATCTCATAAAGACCCAAAAAATACATTTGTCTTTAGATCGTGCGATCGTGCGTATAGCTCCCGAATGTTTTCGTGACAACTTCCTCTCAATTCGATGGATACAAAAAAAAAAAAAAAAAAAAAAAAAACTTACCACAGGAAGAAACCGCACAAGAATACGGAGAACCGCCATAGAATTTACAAGAGCAGTGTCCTTCCATCCGTTCTCATTAGGCAACGGAGGCCTCACATTTTCCGTATAACATTGTGTTGTTCCGGATTTTAAACCACACGTGCCCGCAATGTAAGACTCGAGATCGAAAGCTTGTCGACTCAAAATACGGAATTTAACCGCATGGAGATGGATAGTGTGCTCGGAAGCCGAAAAATTAATGATGTTCCAAATCTCAGTGTCTCCCTGTTCATTTGTGCGCACGAAAAAGGCCAAGAAATAGTACTATCGTGTTAGTTTGCAAAATATATGGATCGTAAAATATGCATAGTGCAGCTGTAAAGGATAAAAAAGCAACTTGACAATTCAATTTAAAAAACACAACATAAGAAACAGTCGATAAGTAGAAACATTTTTTTGAAAGAATAAGCCAAATATGTGTGATGTTAACCATTTTTTTATACTTTAATCTGCTAGCGTATCAGAAAATTTAATGGAAATTGGAAAGGAAAACGCACCACAGTCACAATTTCTGTTGCGGGATCGTCAAATATAAGGTTATCGACCGTCGTTCGAATTCCTCCTACCGAGGTCGGCAATCCCTCGACTTCAAAAGTTTCATTTGCAGGTAGATCCAGAAATTGAGCAACAATTTGCAAATCTCTCTCAGTTATCACCGGAGGAATTTCAATGAGACTTATATTAGTAAGAATGGAAGGAACTGGTAATGAATTTACAAATTTATCACCCACGTGAAATGCCATCAATAATGATAAATTAGAATTATCATCATTTACAAGAAAAATTGTTCCTCCGGCTTTCACTTTAACTCCAAAATCGAAAATAATGTCCATCCTTTCGCCGGGTGAAATCATCACTTCGGCTAAATCTACTGGTGTTTGTAGATATCCTCCATCGGTCGAAATTTGTGTGAAATTCAAAAATTCTCCATCAGGAACTGCCGTACTATTGGAACCAATGGCAGAAAGATCAGGCTTTTCAACATAAAGAAAACGGAAAGAAACTTGTAGTAGATTACATGAATCCAGAAATCGAAATCGATACTTAGTTCTATCGACATTTAGGTACGGAAACGCCTGTTTCCAACCCAAAAAGGAAAAAAAAAGGAAAAAAAAGTTGTTAAAAAATCGGCTGCGACCCCGAGCTCCCAGTTTAACATATGGAGTCCTTCCGAGTTCAGTAATTGTTAGCAAGTATCACTGCGAATCTGAATTTCTTAATTTTCATAAATTACAAAATTAACTGCCAAACTAGTATGAAAAATCAGGTCATTTCGACTGGAAGGAAACAAACAAATATAATAAAACAAAAAGAAAAACAGGGAGACGGAAAACATAAAAAAAATACAAAAAGAAAGTATGAAACGTGGAGAAAAACCAGCAAAACCAGAGCATAGATCCCACCTTTCCGTTAATTGCGACAAACTCTTGGTAATCCGAATTGTGCGTAGTATAGTCACTCCAAAACAATTGCCCAGTGTAATTAACAACTTGATTTGTGAAAACAAGTGGAACATCGTAATCACCCGTGGGTAAATCCTTCTGAAAATCTTCTCCTTGGGAATCGTGAATGTGGTATTGTCCAATAAGACCTGCGTTGTTAACGCTCTTGTGTTAATGGTTTTCAAAATCTGACTTTTGATCTCTCCTTCCCCTTCTCTCTATCCATATCCCTCTTTACAAAATTCCAATCCCATAATCCTTCTCACCCATGTAGATGCCAAGTCTTTGTGAAGCCCTCAATCTATCCATCCCACTCCCATTCCATCTCCCTCTCTCTATCCTTCTCCCTACCTCTCCCTGTCCCTGTCCCGCTCTCACATTCGGAATGCCCTTGTGTCGCCTAGCTAGAGAGATTCCCCTTCTCCCCACCTCCCCACCCTCTCTCCTTCTCCCTCTCTCCCTCTCGCTCCCTCCCCTCCCTCTCACCCATGTAGATGCTGAGGCGTGTTAGGCCCTTGGTGTGGTCGTGATACCAAAGAGTCGCGGGAGGTTGGGTGTTCAAATAGGTATAAAGGGATTTCTTATAGGTGGGACCGGTCTCTCCCTTGGCGGTAAACCATGCGTCCGGATGACCGTCGGATGCCGGCTCAGTTTCTCCTCCATGGAGATGCATCACTGCCACGTGGAAACACAACATGGTCAGACTTGCTGACGTGGCATGGTAATCACTGCCACGTGGAAACACATTACGGTCAGACTTGCTGACGTGGCAAGGTAATCACTGCCACGTGGACACACGGTACGGTCAGACTTGCTGACGTGGCACGGTAAGAAATTGCCACATGATACCGTACACACAGACTGGTGTGGAGAGTTGCTGACACGTGGCAAAACACAAAGCATTGCCAGGCTGGTCTTCGAGAGTTGCTGACACTTAGGATGATACAGCGCAACGACACATGGCACCACACATAAGGACTGGTGTTTGAGACTTGCCGACACGTGGCTAGACATAAGGTATTGGTTTCGTACTTGCTGACGTGGCAGGATAAAGCCATGACATGTGGCACCACACATGAAGGTTGGTGTTAATGACTGCTAACAAGTGGAGAAACAGGTGCCAAGGAGTAAGGGTATTGGTAGACTGGGTGATAATTAGGAAAGCCTGTGGAGAGCTTGCTATGAGATTTGGTGACACGTGGCATGAGATGTGGTAAGGAAACGTGGCAAGGGACAGATTGGTTTGAATTTTCATGCTTTGCTTTTTCAAGTTGTTGGGAATGGGACGGAAAGGAGCTAGAATATATGACGATAATTTTGTATTGACGTATAAAGTTTTGGTTTACATGTGGTTAAGGAAAAGTCTTAGCTTAAAAAATTTATAAACAATGGTTTGAAATGGGATGTCAAGGGTTTTGAAACGACGCTTGGTCTTTCTTTTTAACTTTTACCAATGGCCAATACTGAGGCGGAAACTCGGGTGTCAATTTATGAAAAGATTTGTTACGGACTTTGGAAATTCACCCACGGAGTGCCACCAGTTTCTAAAACTTGGATGAAAGTTTATGGGAAACAATTGGAAAAAGATGGGCTTCGAGTTCGAAAAATCACCTATTGGGATGCCTCCGTCTTTGGCTCTTGCAAACTTTGCTTGAAAAAGGACAGCGGGTAAGAAATATTCTTCATCGGTAATATAATTGGCCCATTGAATTTTTGTCGGAATACCCCTTTCCGCTTTTATGACAGGTCCGGGAGTTGTGGCGGTTTTTTCCGACGTTCCGTAACCGTAAAGTTTTGTGGCCGGAATGTCACGATGGAGTTGCTGCGAAAAAAATAACAAAATCAAATGAGAGAATGAGATAAGGGGGCGGGCGCGAGAGGAGGGCGAGAGAAAGGAGGGCGAGAGAGAAGGAGGGCGTGAGAGAAAGGTTGAGAAGATTTAGTAACACCCAGGTGAGGGAAACAGTACCGGAAATTGTTCCAAACCCAAAATGAGAAACAAAACACTGGATGGAGGGATGGAGGGAGGGAGAGAGGTAAGTTTTATTAACACCTTATGTGAGCCAAACACTACCGGAAATTGTTCTAAAATCGAAATAAAAAAAGAACACAGGAAAAAGAAGGGAGGGAAGAAGGGAGACAATGTAATTCTTGTCACGCAATTAAAAAAAAAATGGGTATGTAAAAGAAAAATTAAAGGTTGAAGTCAAAACAGGCAAAATAGGTAAAAACAGGTAAAAACAGGTTAAAACAGGTTAAAACAGGTACCTTTCTGTTCAATTACAGACCAAATTTAGTGCAGCATGTGCAAAAGTGAATGCTTAATCGAATAAAATAGAAAAGTTGGAATTAAAATCTCACTTGATTAATGATATAAGCTCCCAGATGGATGGTTTCTCCGGTTGATCCGTTAATGGAAGGCGGAATCGGCAACGGATCCACAAAAAGACAATAATTGGGAAACGCCGAAACGCAATCATTAGCTATTATGGGATCCTTAATTCCATTAATATCTGCATAAGAGAAAACAGAAAAATTCAAATTTTATAAGGTTTTGCTCTTTCTTGCACATAATTCACGAGTAAAAACACAAATTTGAACCGATGCGTCTGTAACAAATCTCTTCTTTATTGAATAGTTTGACCTCTTTCTTATATATTACGTTAAAATTTCGAAAAATTTCTAGCCAGTTTCCAAAAAGAAAAAGCAAAAGAGGTTTACCTGGATGGATTCCGAGCCGCCGCCTGAATCCACCCCGAGACCTTGCGGAAACTAAAATAATGAGGGAGAGGAGAGAGGAGAGAAAAAAGAGATGAAAGAGGGAAAATGACGCCATGAGGCGTAACCAGCTTGGGCAGTCGAAAAGAGGGACGGGAGAGAGCGAGAGGAAGGACACGAGGAGAGAGAGTGGGCGAGGAATTAGGTTAAAAGTTTAAAATTTTGAATCGGAGACTAGAGAGTGGGCGAGGAATTAGGTTAAAAGTTTAAAATTTTGAATCGGAGACTAGAGAGTGGGCGAGGAATTAGGTTAAAAGTTTAAAATTTTGAATCGGAGACTAGAGAGTGGGCGAGGAATTAGGTTAAAAGTTTAAAATTTTGAATCGGAGACTAGAGAGTGGGCGAGGAATTAGGTTAAAAGTTTAAAATTTTGAATCGGAGACTAGAGAGTGGGCGAGGAATTAGGTTAAAAGTTAAAATTTTGAATCGGAGACTGTAGTCACTGTACTGTAGTATGAAAAGGAATGCCCCAGTTTAAGGTCTAAATGTCGGGAAAGTGGCACTATTTATAGACGACAAACTGATTAATTTCTGGAGGACCAATGAAAGTCTGCCATTATTCGAGTTTTGCGTACTAGCGTGATCTTCGGAACGTCTGTCAGAGCGAGTCACTGTCGAGGTTTCAAAAAACAATGCTACACTTTTCCACGTCCTAATGACGACAATAAGTGATGGTCAAGCTGGCGCATACGATCTCTTCGCGTTCGAGAATCCGACGTTGAACTTGGATTTAGCGGTCGGATGAGGGTAGAACTTTTAACATCCGTATATGGTCCTTGCGCCGACTGCATAGCCTTCCGCATCTTTCGGGAAAGACGTGGGGACGCCCACGTATGCAAATTCCAATAATACTCAACCGACATTGCAAACATATCGAAACATTTGGGGGCAGGTCATAGCCTATTCCCACCGGAAAAAAAAACACTTCCGCAACAGACGGACGTTCGAATAATGTACGGCTTTCCGAGCACCGACTTTGTAGATTTCGGAAGTTCTCGGAAAGCCGTACAAATGACCTTGCTCAAAATATTGCGCGATGTAGAAGTAGGGTAAGGGTGCGTCCCCATGTATTAAAGTATCGACTTTAATCTGTCGTTTTCACCCAAAACGCAGTTCCGTACGAGAAAAGCTTTAACCGTACAATAAAAGCAATTCTTTAAAAGTACTGCAAACGTCAAGTCGATACTTTGAGTGTACGTCCTGTTTGTCGTCATGTTAGCGAATTTTGGCGTTTTCCTTTTTCGACCCCCGGGCAAGAGAATTCAGCCCGTCAAAAAGCTTCATCAAAAATCACCTCGCGACTTGATTTCAGGGAAAGTACCTCGGAAATGGCGAATGAAAAACGGTCCACGCACGCGCTACACGAGTGGGAAAATTTTAGGTCGATCAAAAAAAAAAAAAATGTCGCTTTGCGACCTGTACGATTTTTTTTTTCAGGGGTCTTTCGCTTTCAACGTCATTTCATCAAGGTGAAATCCGCGAGAGAGTAGGTTCTCTCCTTCTACCGTACGCTCTCCACCTACCGAACACTCTCTCCCACTTCCACCATCACGCTCCCTCACACTCCATGTCTCACACAATGCAAAGCTCCTGAAATTGTTGTTTTTTTTTTTTTTGTAAAAAATTGCGATGAAGCACTCGTAAATGCGTCTCAGTAAAAAAGGTTTCCTGACAGTTTTCCTGCAACAGATTACCTTTTCTCCGCAACAGATTAAATTTTTGAAGCAGGTGTGGAAAAGGAAGAAATTGCGAAGTGTAGAATTTCTTGGTTTTGTAAAAATACGCAGACGGAGAGGAGTCAGCTGGACAGTGTTAGCAGGGTAGGAGTGTGACAGCGGTAGCAGGGTAGGAGTGTGACAGTGGTAGCAAGGTAGGAGTGTGACAGCGGTAACACTCATGGTCTGATGTGGTCTGATGTCTACAATGTCACGGTCAACATTACGATGTCACGTGATGTCGCGGGAGTTGTAACACCATTTGTCATTGTAGACGTGTACATCCGTCGTCAGTTTTTGAGACGCCAGCAATTGCCGCGTGTATTGTAGACGTTTACAACCGTCGTAGTTATCGCGTACGCCATCATTCATAGTAAGTTTCGTAGTCGTTTCCAACCGTCGCAAGTTGTACCCACATCTACACCCGTCACATTCCAAAGTTTCGATTTCATTTTCGCACATAGGGACGCTTTTCAAAGTAGTACGAAACACTTCGCTACAGTCCAAAATACTTTTCCAAAGTATCGCCTACATGGGGACGTACCCTAAAAGCATCGTATTTTTGTGAATCAGACCAACGGTAACCCAAAAAGCTGACTAAGCAAACACAGCATTCGAACGGCTATTTCGTTGTTCCCGCGCGAAAAAATAGTCCAAGCTAAACCCTAAAAGTTTGAAAATGTGCAGGTTTGTTTTCGCGCCTATGTTTTATGACGTCGAAGCGTGTGACGTGTCACGTGACACCTTCAATCGGAGTTACGTCCCAAAATTTTGGTGTGAACAAGACCCGTTTTCCGATGACTTTTCGGAAAATAATCGGAATGGGCAAAAAGCTAACAAATGCTCCGGTGGGTATAGGCTATCAGTAAACGATAAACAACACTACACCGTGAATCGTTGTTAGCCTTATGTACGCTATATCGGCACCCCAAAATTTTGACATTGATACCTTAAATATAATAAGTTACACTATTTAGGGACGTGGACCAAAATCTGCCACGTCTCCTGGCAATAAATTAGAATTAGGGCATGGTTACATCAGGAGGTCTGTGTAATAGTACGGACAGCAAAATTTCAGAGGCCTCAGTTACATCGCGTATCGTCTGTAAATAAGATTTTACATACGTGTTTTGACTTGAGTGGTTCCACGTAAGTATACGATCAAATCTATGAAATCGCAAAGATTTGGAAACCGACCACTTTCGTATGAAAATCCGTACTTGCGTATTTCGTACGTGTACTTCGGAAGTGTACCGCGTCAATGTACCTCAGAGATCTCCTTCACTCTGCTGACTTTCAAAAAAAAATCGCATTTCTTTTCGGCAAAAAAAATCCGGTCACCTTATCCGAAGACACGTGACTTTGGGGGCGTGTGAAAATTTCCATTTTTCATCGATGCACGTGTCTATCGTCCAGGTGTAGTGAAATGACTGGTTCTGTATTGGTGAACCCACCTCCGCGAGGTGGGTTCACCAATACAGAGGCGCATGTAGCGATTGCTTCGCAGATGAAGACCAAAGTGTAATCAGACGGTCGACGTATTCTCCTGGATACTTGGAGAATCGTAATCTTATTTTCTGTAATGTTGTTTTCAAGAAACTGACGAAAATATAGTACGGAATGGTACGGTTAAGTACAAAATTCTGTATTAAACCTCACTTTTCGTTTGATGTAACCATACCCTTAGTGATGCTATTTTTTTCTTTACACTAATAATTTCTATACGCTATTAACGTTTCAAGGTGTACTGTACAGTGCAGTACGTCGTGTATATCTGCTACACCGCAAATCGCTATTAGCGTTGTGTACGCTAATCCCGTCCCGCTTTTTTTTATTCTCAAATAGAATTATCCACACTATTTAAAAAAAACCCTAATTCCAAATTAGGGTAACCGATTTCTTCAAAAATTTCCAAATTCCGAATTAGCGTAAACCACGCTAATTATAAGTATACGCTAAAGAAACTTCTACGCTAATAGCGATTGGCGGTGTACAGTACAGTACATTGCAATACCCCATGTGTTGCTATTGGTGTTAACGTTATTTTAGCCACCTGAACCATATTTGACCGTACACACATGTCAGATTGTGGATCTGACGGTTGCGATTGAAAGGTAAGATTCCCAGCTTCCGATTTGCAGTCTCAAATTGAAAATCGGACAATTGTGTACGGAGAACAGATGTATTAAGTGGCAAAAAACACATTAACACCAATAGCGATACACGGTTTACTGTACATCGCCAATCGCTATTAGCGTAGTGTACGCTAATTCCGTCCAGCTTTTTTTTTCTTTTTATTCTCAAATAGCGTTGTTTATTCTATTTTTTTCTTTACGCTATTTAGGGTTATTTTTTTAGTACCGTACAAAACGAAAGTACGTTGTCATTTAAATAGTGTGGTGTAAGGTCAGTGTAAGACCGTACAAAATTGTACCTTTTAAGTGAAAAAGCATAATTAATAAGTTTTAGTAACCACGGACGCATGAGAATATGCGCTCTAAAAAGGGGATAAAATCGGGTTGTCAATTATCACGTTCGCACATATTCGTCCAACAACCACGGTTCGACTGTTTGAACGTACAATTTGTGTATGATTTGTCAGATTTTGTACAAATACCTATATTAGTGTAAGCATGTTTGCGACCAACATTTATTTTTTCAAATAACCAAGTTATAATTATTAAACAATTAAGGTCAAGTTCCATCAGTCGTTTCTGTAATCATACAGCCAACTCTACGGGCCGGGTTTATTGAGTCGATGTTCCATCCCGAAGAGTTTGTAATCCACGTGTTATACATTGAGTGGCACCACGAGGATTTTGACCGGATATTTAAAATCTTTTAAAAATCTTCACACCGACAAATTTCACTTCAAATCTTCACTTGCGCATAATACGACATAACTTTTGCACTTTCTCAAAACGCCAGTCTTTTATGCCAGCTCATTTTTTAGGGTTCTTGTTATCGAACATGACGAAAATCTTTTGCCAAAAATAGTGTGACGAAAGAAATTGCACGACGAAAGACCGTTTCAAGATTACTTTTTTAATTTCCAGTTGCATTTTGAAAAGTACCTGCCATGTGCAAATTTCGTCAATTTCCGCTGGTTTTCCATCGTTACACGTAGCTTATTCGTCCAGCGTGTCACGGTTTTTTTTTTTCTGTATCTACCAACCCACCTCCTACAGGCACGCTGGTAGCTACAAAGAAAAATGAAGTGAACGCCTCGCGGATGAACATCCGACGATCAGTATTACCTCAAAGACCTTCGAAAAGTATTGGCAAGATTCTCAGTAATGTTGTTTCGCGTATAAAAACAATATAAGCGGTACAGTTTGGTACGGATAGTCGTTGGATTCTATAAACTACCCCACTTTTCGATTAATGGTACTTGACCCTTAGAATGTATGGTGTTTTCCAAAATTTTCAAATTCTTAATTAGCGTAAACCACGGTAATTATTCCTAATCGCTAAATAAACTTATGCGCTAATAGCGATTAGCGGTGTACTATACTGTTAACGTTTTTTTATTGCGTCTCGTCTCGTAGTTGTTTCCAAGCTTGCTGGGGGAATACATCTTAAAGATATCAGCGAAGGGTTGTAACGCTTACGGCATGCTCCCATGTAGCCGAAACTTATTATTGTTGTTTTGCTTTATAGCGAAAAAATGTTGTAGTGATGTACTCTCCATAGTGTTACGATGTTCTGCAACGAATCGTTACTTCAAATTGTGACGGATTTAGACGTGAGTGTATTTGTGACGGATGTATGTTTATAAGGGTAACATACTAACATTCCATTACACGATCCCAGTAAATGTACGAACAAGTCTACTAACAGCGTTTACTGGAAGTCCGCTACATTTTGTCGGGCCAGTAACAAACCTTATTCAATTATGATTGGCGCCACATAGAATAGAGTCCAAATTTTGAAAATATAAAAATATTTTTCAAATGTAAAATCTGGACGTAATATATATACCAGCGAAGATAGTTAATGATTTCTACGAAAAAATTGCGGCCAGATTTTAATTTTGATAATGGAAATCAAAATTTCGAAAAGGCATGGCAAAAATACGCCGCAAACTTTCAAGGTCGGTGGATTTCAGACAGAGCGTGCGAAGATACTTTTTGATTGACCTCCATACAACGTGGCATGCGGCACATGGCCTGTACGACGTGTAGGCATGTGATCGCTTGTTCAAAGTGGATATATTATTGTTTTTCTATGTGTACCAATGGTACACGACCAATGTTAAGCAACTCTCCACGCAAGGAGAATATCTTCACACTGGACGATGCGGCTTCGCGGATCTAAAAAAGTGAAATATCCAACGAGTAAAGAATTACGCCTACATCATTGTAGCATCCTGACAACTTTTCAGTAACGATGGCCGCAAAAAAACGATATGTGGCTCTGTACGACAATGTACGAAACCGTACGACGTCAGTAACGAACCCCACACATCGTCTTATAGAATGTTACCCTACGACTACATTAAATCGCAACAATTGATGACCTTTTTGTAGACGCCTACACCGCACGTACGGCGTCAGTAACGAACCTCACTTTTCGTCTTATAGAATGTTACCCTACGACTATAAAAATCGCAACAATTGATGACCTTTTTGTAGACGCCTACACTGGTCATCGTTAGTAGAGTTAAAGATTTACTAAGATTAATGCGAAATTAAAACTTAAAATACTAATTTATTGATAGGACACGTGGCAGATTGTAGTCCACTTTCTCAAATAATGTTGTTAACTCTATTTTGTGATTTTGGCCAAAAAAAGTTGGGACCGAATTAATGTTATTAACACTAATAACGATGAGCGGTGTAGGTTATTGTGCCTTGGTAGTTCTTTACGCTTTGTGACATTTTGACATCATGCTCACTTTTGAAGGCATCGACGACACTAATTCCAAAACTTTCCGCCATGCTTTCCCGATTTTGATTTTTCGTCTTTTTTCACTCAACTTGGCAACAAAATACGCCCAAAGATAGCCAAAAGTTATACTTTTTATAAATCTTTCAGATACCATTATTCGCGTTTTTCATTCCAATAACTGTGAGATAGACGTCGTAGTGAGAGAGGGAGACAGGGCAGGCGCCTTCACAAACTTCGCTTTAATGAAATGGCTAGGTCCTCCACGACCTTACACAAAAAAAATTCCGTACAGGCTGAAAACATGAGCGGTTTCCGGGTACTAAAAAAAAAAAAAACGTGTTACGCGTGTCACGTCTTCCATTTCCCTCATGATTTGTTACATTAACAAATAGCACCTCGCGAGGCGAGAGGTGACTTCAATAAAAGTTTGAAGATGAGGCAAAGTGACGTGAAAGTTGGTCGAAACGGGCAAAACCACAAACTTTAGAACATTTAAAGTTAGAAAATGGCGCAAATTCTAATGTGGTATTTCCATTTTTTTGGCACAGTTGAAGGTTTTCTCGATGCGGCCAAAAATTTGGAGGAAAGCGACAAAAAAAAATACCCTTACTTTTCCATATGGGAACATGCCCTTAGTCACTCTTGCTATTTATATACAACCTTTAGGGCGTTCCATGTTGACTTCACACCACAACAATTTGGCGTTGTTACCAAAGAGGGTTGTGAGGCGATTATTCATGGATATCGGGCTCTTTTGAATCTCCATACGGATCCGCTGGTCTTTTAGTTTGATGTTGCCAACGCTTTGAACAATGTCGAACGTAATGTTATCTTTTGGGCATTCCCCGTTGCCTATCAACCAAAATTTTCCCTTTTGTTCGTGCATTTATTGACGTCCGAACTTCCTCAACTATCTTGTTGGCGTACTTTGGTGATGTTCCAACATTATAATATACGATTGACACTCGCCGATGTGAACCTTTAGGGGCACCTTTTTTTGCATCAACACCATCTATACAGACTGTGCTGCACACAAGCCTTGCGAGACTTTGGTACGGCCTCCCCCGTTTGTTCCCTTCGATCGCAAATGATACCCTTATTGTGGGTCACCAAGAACAAGTTATATATATGCCTTTAACCATTTTGCGGAGCAGCTATGTAAGGTTAGTTTTTCATGTAACTCATCTAAAAGTGTGGCTTGGTGCCCACAAGTTTACCTCATGACTTCGCCGTCCCCATGGGTTATGGAATTTGCGTCTCCACGGTGGGAATCAAAGCATTAAGTTCCTCTAAAGGACCCCATCTTTTATGAACGAAGTTGTTGTTTATGCTTTATTTGAAGACCTCTTGCACTTTGACGACATTCCTAAGCTCTTTAACTCCCACGAGGCATTTGCAATCCTCACACGTTGTTCTACTAAAAACATCTCTAACAAGCCCGAACATTACCCCCCACGACTCGATGTTTTTTCTTCTCCCAAAAACTTAAACTTTTAGTGTGCTCCACCTCCTCGTAGGGCATAATTTTTTGATCGGCTAGGGGGCACTTTTTCCCGCTTAGAACTTAGCATCCTAATTTTGATTGATGACTTAGGTTTGATACTCAAGGCTAGAGTTGCTCCCCCGGCATAATCCCCGTTAGGGTGATTTATATACATAAGAGTTTTCAACTATCAATGAAAACTTCAAAGTATCGATTACATGGGCATATACCCATGTTAAATCATCGTGTTTTTGCTGTCGTTTTCCTCCAAAATTGAGTCCCTAACGAGAAAACTTTTTTGATGTACGAAAACAATATTTGAAACATATCACAATGAACGTCATCTTGAGATTTCAAGTGTACTCCACTTTTGTCGTGTTATGTTTTCCTTTTGGAGTTTTCATCTTTTCGACCCACGGGCACGCAAATCTAGCTCATCAAAAAAGTTGATAAAAAACAAAGTAGTCAATAAAACAACAAAAACCTTTTGCGCACGCGCCACATGAGTGGAATATTTGTAGCGGGAGAGAGAGTTCTCACTATATTTTTCGTTTCTCGTCACGCGCATATACGGAAAAAATTTGCAGGGGTCTTGGACCTCAACTTTTGGAATAAAACATAACCATGATGGTAAGAAATGAAAGAGTTTTTTTTTTTTTTTTTTTTTTACCTTTGGGCATATTTTGATGGCAAGTCGAGTGAGAAAACTTGAAAAAACGAAACCGGCAAGCCATGGCCAAAAGTTATTGACATAATGACGTAGACGTTGTCACAAGTGAGTATGACGTCATAATTTCACAAACCCCTAAACATCTACAATGTCATGAAAAACTAGGGCGTCTACAATCGCCGCTGATTTTGTAGACGTCATCAATTCTCATAAGTTTCACAGTCTCATGTTTATAACCGTCAACTTTTGAAGTCCCAATTTCATTCTCACACTTTGGAACGCTATGCAAAGTGGTACGAAGAGTCTTCACTAAAATTCAAAGTAATTCTTGAAAGTACCAACCACATAGGCACATACCCTAAATAAATGACTTGGATCTCAAGTACACAGTACCTACTACCTAGTATGCAAGGACATTGTAGGCAAATGAAGACTTTAAATTTTATTTGGTCGGCTTAATATCGCGATATACGGTAGCAATGTATCTTTTATCGGGTACTCAATACTAAGTACATATCGAATATTGGCAAAGGGCCTTCGATACACAACATTGCCGGCTACATTGTGGCAAAAATGAGCCCAAATGGGAGTTATGTATAAACTACACCGCCAATCGTTATTAGCGTAGTGTACGCTAATGCCGTCCCGTTTTTTTTCTTTTTATTCTCAAATAGCGTAGCTTATTCTATTTTTTTTTGTAAGCCATTTAGGGTTTTTTGTCCAATTAGCGTAAAAACGAAAGTACATTATCATTTAAATAGTGTGGTGTACGGTAAGTATCTGACCGTACAGAACTGTACCTTTTTAAGTGAAAAAGTATAATTAATGAGTGTTAGTAACCATGGACGCACGAGAATATGCGCTCTAAAAAGGGGATAAAATCGGGTTGTCAAATATCACGTTCGCACATATTTGTCCAACAACCACGTTTCGACTATGTGAACGTACGATTTGTGTACGATTTGTCAGAGTTTGTACAAATACCTATATTAGTGTAAGCATGTTTGAGACCGACATTTTTTTTGTTCAAAGACCCAAATTAGAATTATTAAACAATTAGAATGTATGTTTGTTCTCAAATTTTCAAATTCTTAATTAGCGTAAACCACGGTAATTATTCATACTCGCTAAAGAAACTTATACGCTAATAGCGATTGGCGGTGTAGAGTTGATTTTTTACCGGCGAAAGGCCTTAAACCCGAATTAGAGAGTACAAATGTGGAATATCAAACAAAATTATGCAAGATTTTTCAGATAGCCACATATAGCGTACAATCATTCTTAAGGTCACTCTGATCCTCTTTTTTTCCAAATACACTAAGGATTTCTATTGGCCATTCCAAGGATGACACATTAACAATAACAGCTGGCTCTCCATCCGCCGCTGACGCTGCGACCAGAAAAAGTATATAGCTGTGAGAAAGGACGGTGTGTACGGTTCTGTAATCAGCTATATGTACGGATAGGATCGCTCAAACTTTCAAAAATCCTACATGGCGACAGATATATTAACCCGGCGTCCGCATACACTGACCTAAAGTTACGTTTTTAACTTTTTACGCTAATGGATGCGTTGTGTTTTTCACATTCCTGGCGGCAGTAGAATATCACTGGAAGCGTTTACTGGACACTCGACATGGAGGTTCACCGTACTAGATACACGCGTCAGGCTCTTTATGACAATTCTCAAAAAAGTGCCACGTGTGCTTAGCTGCCTACAATCTGCAATTCCAAGGAATATTTTTGTATTGTATGTAACGAGCCTTGACTGACACGTGGGAAGCTCTCGGCTGCTGGCTTGCTGAGAGTTGGGAATGCCGTCAACCGGAGTCAAACAAAACAAGACCGCAATTCATGGCCGTCAGATTATACCACATGGGAATCTGACGGCTGAAATCGACGACTCAGTAACAAAACGTGGCTCAACGGATCCGATCAAAGGTCCGTCAGTTTCGACCTATCCGTAGCCGTAAAACAAATACAAGGTCCTGGAGATGATCGCTACAGCACTGTAGCATATTGAGTTTTGTCAGCTACAAGAAATTGTTGGAGCTCGTCAGTCTCTAAACTTGGCAACAAAGTTATTCTGTTTTTCATTTTCCTGCTTTGGCAGTTTTCTTTTCAGCTGTTTGTTTTTCCTCTCGTTATACCGACAGGAGAAGCTAGGAGAAAAGCATCCCGTCTCTTCGATTTGCTTGAGAAGGGAAGAGAGGGAGAGGAGGGGAGAGGGAGAGAGGGAGGAGAGAGAGAGAGGGGAGGGAGAGAGGAAGAAAGAGTGAGTTCCATGGATAATCCTCCAAAATTTCCTTCAATTTATGGCGGCCCCTTTCCCATACCTCCCTCTTCGACGTCCAATCAAGCAGAAAACGACAAAACGAGCCAAACTCTAAAAAACACTACCACCAGTACCCCTACCACGCCCTCCCTCCCTCACCACCCCTCCTACCCCTCCACAAAGCCTCCCCCTCCCAACAAAACCCTCCCAGCTGATGACGATAGCGAGGATGACGAAAGCGGCAAAAAGTCAAAGCTGGTTCCTGATTGGCTGAGAGATCTTCCAACTGTTTTTCTGCATGGATCCCTAAGTGTCTCCGTACGACAGGCTCGGAATCTTCCGAACCTGGACATGCTTTCCAGCCGAGTGGGAGGCTGCTTTACCTTTTGTAGCGCTCCCTGTCGGCCAGCTGGCGTCAAAATCCGGGTAGGGATTACAGAATCTTACAATATTAAATGGAGAAAAAATACATGAATGCAATATTAGAGGTTTATTTATTGCAAAAATGGATTTGTATTCAACATTGGGCATTATTATTTCGAAAATAATAATGTCCAATGTGCATTTGACTAAAGATTACAGAATCTTGGATTATTAAGTTGAGAAGGTTTGCAAATAATGCAAAATTGGGGGTGTATTTAACAATAGACATTTAGGATATGAATTTGACTACGGATTCCAGAGTCTTACATCATGAAATTGAAAAAGGATACAGTCAATGCAAAAACTGGAGGTGCATTGACCACTCGGCATTATATTTCTGAAAAGTTGTGATAGGATATGCATTTGATAAAGGATGCCGAATCTTACACGAGAAAAAGTATAAAATTGATGTGAAATTTGAGGTGCGTTAAGGCCTGGGAAGTACAATGTTGATGTTGTTTGATGTTTCTCCGTCCACACACGTCCAATTTCCGTTTGGAGACTGTCAGCTGGAATACCACCATCACAACGCTTGGATTTGTAACCCGACAGCTGTGCATGGAGAAAATGTGTTATGAGTGGCGGAAGAAACTTTGATGTTAAGATGTTATCAAGGGTAAATAGTTGTTGGGAGGCTTGGTCGAGTTTTGATTGGCTCTTGAGAAACTCAGACAATTTGACATTGTAAAAACAGTGTGAGCTGTTCCGTTATGCATGACATTTTCGTTCCAAATGGAAAAGTCAAATTTGGATTCTAGTGGACGTGAAAATTTGATGATGATGAGTTGACATTGCAAAATCGACTACTCTTTGGCATTGGACATCCCTAATTCAGCAAAGTCTAGAAGTACTTATTAAACGTTGAAGAAGTGAACCGACGTGAGCATTGAATATGCAATTTTGAGCAATTAATTTAAATTTTGGTGGACAAGAAAATTTCAGGTTCTTGGTAATGTCATACTAGTGGTACTAGTTGGAGTAGCCATTGAAAAATTGAAAGCACGTTTTAGATGTCGCCATTAATATTTTGTTGGGATTTAAGTGTTGGAAAGTGGACCATTAATCTTATAAAACTAATAATTATACTTAGTTATTGAAGTTTGAAGGATGACGGTGATAACAATGGTGATTGAAAAAATAGTTGGACATGGGATGTTCAACACTGTACTCCATATTCCACACTGTGTGTTACTATTAGCGATAATGCCACTATATCAGTTCCCCTAAATTTTACCCTCGGTATTGAATTAGAACACTACGGTTATAATTTCTTTACTCTAATAACGATTCACGGTCTAGTCATGTGTAGTCATGTTTTTGAAAGGCTGTAATGCTTGATATATCAACCAAACTTTTTGTTTCACTTAGGTTAGCTAAGCGGAGTCAGTTTAAGTAAGAAAGAACTTTCAATGCAGAAAAATTATTTTGCGATCCCATGAATTAACACTTCGTAGTTGCTACGATGCTGAAATAGACATGAAGGCATGTAATAGACGGTCGATGAAATAGGTGTAATGCTCAAAGTCCCCAAGTTAACAATCCTTATTTTCTGGAATGGATGCACTTATTACAGACCATCACAAGTGATCCTTACGCATCCGTGTACCTTGGGCCAGCATGTATGGCGAGAACAAGGTAGTTTAATGGTAGTGGGAATATCTCAATTTTGTTAAACAGTTTTGGAATTTGTTTTTCACATTCTCATAATCATTCTGGAGGGAAAATAATGTTGTTTGAAGGAAAACCATTTGATTGGTTGCTTTACAAGGATAAGCCACTTTCGGACTTGTTTCATTGCTATAATCTGTATTATGGAACCTATACTGTAAGTGAGTCTATTTGTATTCTTAAATTTCATCCCCCTGTCCTTTTTTTTGTTTTTGGGTGGACACAGGGTGATACATAACGACGAGTTTCCAGAGTGGAATGATCACTTCAATATTCTTGTCGCCCATTCTGTTAAAACCATCGATTTTCTAGTTAAGGTAAATGACAAAATGGGTTTTGTGCCACTTTCTCTTAGTTAAAAGTGGTTTGTTGGAATGTTGATTTTTGGTAAGACATCAATTTCAGAATTTACTTTTTACAGAATACTTTCAGTACAATAAGCTAACGCTTCTTAATACGCCCGTGAACTTCTTTTGACGACCCTTTCAAACCGTATTTTCTTTTGGAATTTCTTTTTGAAACTGTTGGTCCCTCAGGATCAACTATTGTCCTGTTAAAAATGTTGAATACCTTCTCCTGTGACTTTCTCTCTCCCTCTCTTTCCTTTCGTTCCTTCTCCACCTTGTGGTATTGGATCTCTCTCTCTCACACACTCTCTCTCTCTCTCCCTCTCTCTCTCTCTCGGACCAGGACGCAGACATTGTTGGCTCTCAAATTCTTGGAAAAGCTTTTGTTCCTGCCCAAGGTCTGATAAATGGCGAAAAAATTTATGGATGGTTCGATGTGGTCGACGATTCAGGAAAGAATGTCGGAAGAGGCGCTCAGATTGAAGTTGAGATACAATTTGTTTCAGTTGAGACGGAATATCTCAGTGAAAATTTTGAAGTCAGTAAAGAACTGGACTCATGGGAATTGAATTCAGCATACTTTCCGTTACGAAAGGGTGGTAGAGTTACTCTCTATCAGGATTCACATATAGCAGAAAATTTTAAACCGAAAATTCTTTTAGACGGCAATACGCTTTATGAACCGCAACGATGTTGGGAAGACATTGCAAGGTGTGGATTTTTCAAACATGTATTAATCTTGTTTTTCATCCTTGGTAGGTACCTTTCGCGTGGAAAATAATACTTTTTGATTCTGAAGCAATTTTTGTAAACATTTTCCTCTTTCTGCTTTCATTAGTTTGACTTTCTCTTCTACTTTACTTTCTCCTTTGAGAAGTGAGAACATCGAGGAACATCACATAAGAAAAAGTGAGGGAAGTGAGAGAAGCAATAGCCAAGGAAGGAAGGAAGTGAAAGCAAGGGGAGGGAGAGGATGCAGGATGGGTAAAACTTTTGTCGTTGCTTTCTACAATTTAGACAAATATTTTGTTTTTATAACTATTTGGGAATCTTACTAATATTTTGCAGGACTATAATAAGTGCCAAACATGTCATTTATATTGCTGGATGGTCAGTTTTCACTGACATCAAACTGATGCGAGATCCGAGCCGTCCAATGCTGCCAGATGGCGATCTCCAATTGGGAGAATTGTTGAAGAAGAAGGCCAGAGAAGGAGTCAGAGTGCTGGTTATGGTGTGGGATGACGTCACCTCTATCAACAGTCAGTATGTCAATAATGTAAGAATTTTGGTCGTTTATGCCAACTTTACTTTCTTTACTTTACCAACCCTTAAACAATCCTAAAAAACCCTGGAAATCCCTCATTTTACTCAATCTGGAGTCATTCAAAGTAGGATGGAATTACATTGGACAAATGGAGATTGCGAGTTGCTTGGAAAAAAAAATGGCATGAGGTCAATTAGAGTGGTACCTAAATTTTATTGAATGTGAATAGTTTTTTTGGCAGCTTACAGTTTCTTAATTAGTAATTTGATTATCACAGCTGCAATATTGAGCTTTCTTTTGTCCCGTCCTTTTTTTCGCCCTCATCCTTTTCATTGTCGTAAGTGTTGCTCTGATCATTTCATACCGGATTTTGCAAAACATGCTACAGAAAGAGAACGTCATTTCTGATAAATTTGTTGGTTTATCGATATGGTGTTAAATGGGGTATTTGGTTCAGGCAGGCCTGATGGACACTCACGACGAGGACACAAGAAAATTTTTTCGACACTCTAAAGTTCGTTGTCTTTTAGCACCCCGTCTGCCCGACACAAAACTTACTTGGCTTCGAAAAAAGGTATGTCGATATGGGACAATATACAAAAAACAAAGAAGGAAGGAAGGAAGGAAAGAAAGGTGGTGTTTTTTTCCTCACTTGAAAAAAACAATCTTTCTAAAGGACAAGGAGAGGCTGAACAAAGAATCACTGTCGGAAACGAATTACAGAACCAACGAAAGCACGAAATAATATTAATTCAAAATTGTTAGGTCATCATCATTTTTCTGAGGGAATCTGAAGTCGTATGCACTAAATATGGAGACTGGGGAAGTATTTATAAATCAATTTATTACGTTTTTGATTCAGTTACCAGTAGTTGGTTTAATTCCATAAATCTTGGGGTGTTTACAGCTGGTGGGAACTATTTACACTCACCATCAGAAATGTCTCATAGCCGACGGCGATCCAATGACTGAAAATGGTTTGAGGCCTTTAATAGCCTATCTGGGAGGTATCGATTTATGTGGTGGCCGTTACGATACACAGAACCACCCTCTGTTCCGTAATTTGCATTCACCCATGTACAAAGAAGACTTCCACCAAAACAATCTTAAGGTGAGACTAAGTTCTGGAGCAAAAAAAGACTTCGACCTTAATGGCAGTAAATTTTCAGGATGATGACGATGATGATGACGGGTCATGAGATTTAGAAAGTTTTCACTATATGTTGTTATCATCATTTTACTTTATCAATAATCACCAGATTGTAGTAGTTATGCATTTTTTGACTCGGATAATCAAAACTTTAAAAGTGGATGTTGGAGATATTTCCCAAAGATAAAAGTAGGGCATACAAAATGAATTGCTAGACATTTGAAGTTTAGCAATAAAACCTATCAATTGACAAACCCTTGCCGTTTAAATTATCTCTCATGCCTCTCCCTCTCCCTCTCCTTCTCCCTCTCCCTCTCCCTCACCTTCCCTCTCCTCTCTCCCCCCTCAGGCTTCCCTCGAGACCGGGGGCCCGCGGGAGCCCTGGCACGACCTCCACTGCCGCGTGGAGGGCCCGGTTGCGTGGGACGTTCTGACGAACTTCGAGCAGCGCTGGCGCCAAGTGACACGTTTCAAGAAGGAGCGTCTGCACGTGCACGATTTGCGCCTGCTGCACCGCCTGCCCGAAATTGCTCAGCCGACACTTGCGGAGGTACGGACACGTGTATTGTTTTGATAAATTGATAATACAAGTGACATAATACGGTGATTGCGTGCGATATAATGCGGACATGTACCAGAGGTCGCAAAAGTCAAAATTTTAGATACCCGAAACCGACAATTTTTTTTTCAAAATCTGAACACCCGATACCTGACCGGGTTATGTCACGCTCCTAAATTGTTACCCGTTACCCGATACGCGTTTACGAAAATAAAAGTTAACCGAAACTCGTACTACCCGTACCCGTCCGTACCCGAATAAGTACAAAATTAGTGGTACATCTCCCTTATACCTTCCAGTCTTCCACCATACCAAGAGTACAAAGTACAATAATGCTGGATAGTATGGACAGCATAAAACCTTCAATTTTTTTCGTTTTTTGCTTGCCCGACCGAACCCGTTTTTTTTTTTTTTTTTTTTTTGTGAATCACCCGCCTGAATCCGACCGGCCTCCAAAATTTGGCACCCGAATCCGTTCCGGATCTGACGCGGGCGGTCGGGTAACGCTCAGGCACGGATTCGGGTACCCGATTGCGACCTCTGACATGTACTGTACTTGTGAAATGTAGGATAGGATAAATTACGCGCGATTTTATACATATGGTACAGTAACGTATGCTACAGTACGGTACGAAGAGCGTGAAAGGTACAGTACAGTACAGGATTGTACGGTTCTAGTTGAGCCTGTCTGGCCACGTGTTTTAGGGTTCCATCTGCCCTGTATAGTGTATACAGCACAACACCGCGAATTGTAATTAGAGTAAAGAAAAAATTAGAGTAAAAAAAGAGAAAAAAATTATTAGAGTTATGAATTCTAATTTGTGTGATATAACTTTTTTAAAAAGGAATTTACTCTAGTTTATTTAAGTATTCTAATTTGACGCGCTGAATATCTCTACTGTAAATTAGGTATTAGTACAGAAACTAACAAAACGTACACTTTATCGTCACTATGACGTTTGCACTACGCGGTTTGTTAAAATGCAGTTACATGATAACGGCCTGTATTAAATCATTATTTGTACTTCTTTACTTAATAAAGTACAATTTAAATCATTATTTGTACTTTTTTACTTAATAAAGTACAATTTTGCACGGTTAGACACCGACCGTACGCCACACTATTTAAAACGGCACTGTATTAGAGTTATTAACGCTCATTCAAAAAGTACCTTAAATAGTATAATGAAAAATTTAGAATCATTTACTCCATTTAACGTGATAGAGTCGAAATTTAGGGCGACCGAATTAGCGTTATTTACTCTGATTACGATTCGCGGTGTAGTATCGTGGAGCGCACATTAAAAGATTTCATGCTATTACGCAAAAGAGCATGGATTTAGGAGCAGTTTTTAAAGTACAATAGCTAGATTGAATAAGCAAAGACAAAAGTGAACTAACCAAAATGAAAAGACCAAGTATACAAAACCGTCTCGTTGTTGGAATTGGTGAAAAATGCAAAATGAAAGTTAGCGAAGAATTATCGAGAGCATGTGTTGCTCTTTTTGGACATTACAACCGAATGTATGGCAGGTGAGCTTTTGTATTTCATGTAGTACCCGTTTTTGAAAACCAGGAAATCTTAACTGGTCCTAAAGGGAGACAACAAGGATGTTTAGTGGCCATGTATTGTTATAAAGAGTACCAAGGAATAATATATAAAAAATTATGTTAGAAATAGGACAAATTGGCAGATTGGTTCTTAGGTAGATTGCATAATATAGAATTACCCAATTAGATGTTTGCAAAAACTGATATTCCAATCATCCTATTAGCAAGCTGGTCTATCGATTACTGGTGAATTGACTGAGTGGTTGGCCCTTTTTATATCGATTGAAAGGCTGGTCATTTGGAGATTCCTGTTTCTGTGGCATGGTTTCTTGTTTAGTTGTCTATCAGTTAGATCGGCAATCAGCTGATTTATAGATTTTTTGATCCGTGCTGTTAAAAAGCTGGTCATTTGGAGATTCTTGAATCTGTGGGATGGTTTCTTGTTTAGTTGTCTACCAGTTAGATTGGCAATCAGCTGATTCATAGATTTTTTGATCCGTGCTGTTAAAAAGCAACAAAGTCTTGGCAAATAACCACTTTATCACTTCAACTATCAGATAGTTGTTTGATATGCTGATTGGCGCTGCTTATTGAGGATTCAACCTATCATTTTGGCACTTGGAAACTGGACGTCAAGTGAATTTTTGATGTATTGTTTATTAGTCAATTGGTCGACTGCAAAAATGGGCTGGTCATGTTGTCAGTGTCGAGCGGTCGATTGGTTGCTTGGAAGAATGCCAGGCCATTGGTCAAGTCATGAATTAATTGGCCGATTGGTCGATTAGTTGGTTGGTCGATCGGAGGAACGCTCATGTAGTCAATGAACTGATCGGGTTATTGGTCAATTGGTCGACTGGTCGATTGGAAAAAATGCCAGCAATTTGGTCATGCAAACAATGAAGCACTTCATTGTTGTGCGGGTGGTCGATTAGTCAAATTGAAGCATTCCCGTCACTGGTCATGTAGTCAATCGATGTTGGTTCTCCAATTTGTTGATCAGAAGTAAACAGTCAATTGGTTATGTTATGTAGTCAAATGAGTCGATTGCTCACTGGCAGATCAGTTGATCGTATGAGTGGACGATCGGTTGATTCAAAAATTGCCGGTTATTTGGTCATAGTCGATGCATTGATCGGTGAATTAGTTGATTGGTCGACTGAATACTGCTGGTCAATTGGTCATGAATTTAGTGAATTGATTGGTGCAGTAGCCGATTGGTTGATTGGAGGAATGGTTGTTAATCGGTCAATGTAGTCAATGAATCGATTGGTCAATTGGTCGATGGAAGAATGCCAGTTAAGATTGGTTGATTTTATCGCCAGTCATTTCACCAGTCGGCTGGCAATTAGTCAATCAATACACATGATGAGATGCCTTGTGAGGAATATAATTTGTATTTTATGAATGCCATGTTTTTTATGACCTCTAAATGGTATCCTCTTACTGGTTGGCCTGTCGTGTTTGGATTTTTCATGAATTGACTGTCAATCATAAAAATACATGTAAATGTGATTTTTTTTTTTTTTGGCATAGCTTATATCCATTATAATTTTCTTTGGCTGTCCAGGGAAGCCGGGCAGCAACAGAGCGAAAAGTTCCGTTGCCAGCAACAGAAGATCCACATCTGACGATAACGCACCCAGAAGACAGTGACACGTGGCATGTGCAGGTCGGTGGTCCCAATCAAATAATTTTTGTGTTTAAATGCTCATTTAAGCAATTTTGTGTCCATCTTTCTGTTTGGGATATCACAACAAATTTGCGATGAAAATGTCTACAGTCAAACTCTGCTGTAGGTATTTGCATGTGCGGTATGGTACAACGAGCGATCGTAACAGGGACTTACACAAATTTATAAAAGTCTTGATCAATAATTTTTTTTTAACTGTTTGTTAGCAGATTCTCTTTATGTTTCATCCTAACAGCATTCGGCATTGATTTTTTTCATTTGTTTCAAGTTTTCATACCAATCTCTATAGTTTCCCCTCACCGTTTTTTCTCAGTTTCACATTGCTGTTAATTTAAGTTTTTATGCAGGTTATCCGAGCTCTTGAAAGTTTGAAACTGCCGTTGTGTTTACATGAGGCTGGATATGAAACTATGAATTAACATCATAGAAATTTATATCATATAAATAAACATCATGAAGGGATATTTTTGGAGGGGAGGATGACACAGTTGTTCAGATCGATAGACTCCGGGTCGGTGAAAGGTTTCCCCAAAGACCCACAGGAGCGTGTAATACAGGTGAGATTTTCTGAATTATGGTTTTGGGATAAACATTTCCAACACTGAATGAGAAGAAACGTCAAAAAAACGTCTATGTCAACGTCTCCTACATGTCTGTAAAGAAGTCTTGATGGACTTCTTTTTTCAGTTTTATCGTCAGTTTGAGAGAGGAGCCACTTTTATTGAGTTAACTTAACAACCTCATGTGTTGAGATCCCAGCAAGTTTCTACACAGAAAATCTGTTGTAATTAGGATTGCCGTGATTGAATCTGGGTTTGAAAAGTAAAATTTCGTCCACATTAATTTCATGCACATATAATATCAGCCCTAAATGTTTCCCTGTGAAACGGTTTCTTTTATTAAATGACACGGATTGCATCTAGAGGGTTTCTCAAAATCTGTTAAAAGTACACTCTTCCCGTTAAACGTCTGTGTCAGTCTACGTTACTCAAGTATTGACTTATTCAATTTCTAAAGTTTCCGTTTAATGTGCCATGTGATGACTATGACACATTTTTATTCGTGAATATATAATATCTCTGCAGCATTTGGCTAGCGACAAAGGAACAGTGGTCGAAAAAAGCATTCAGAGTGCTTATGTGAAAGCAATTCGTCGAGCCCAACATTTTATTTACATCGAGAATCAATACTTTCTCGGTTCGTCATTCGGGTGGAGTGAATATGCAGATGCAGGTTTGCATTATCCACTTATCTCTTGAATTTCAAGATGGTTTTACATGCGGTTGAATGTGTTTCATTCGCGTTTTTTATGAATCAGAAAATTTGGCTTTCAGGATATCTCAAAGGTCCACGCAGTATGAAATTTTGGAGTGTTATTTGGAGGGCCCTCTAGTCTTAAATTTAAATGCTGCAATTTGGTTTTTTTTTTTTTTGTATGTGTGTGTGTGTCTGTTATGAAAATTAGATTGTCCATAATATTGAACGTGAGCCAGTGAGAGCGAGAGAAAGACAGATTTTGGGGTAACAAAGAAATTTTGATCAGTAAAAAAAATATGATTTTGGATGGCTCATACACCTGATCTGAGAACATTGTACATGAAATTTTTACGGATTGACATTGTACAGTTGAAAATAAAATTCGTTCTTCTCCAAAAACGAAAGACATTCATTCAAACGAAAGAAGTGTAGCTGTAACGTGAACGTGTCGAGACCATAGTCCATGTCTTACCCCCGTTCCATTTTATGGTTCGCATACCTTTTTTCATTTTTTCTTTTTTTTAAACAGGAGCAAATCAAATGATCCCTATTGAGTTGGCCCTCAAAATAGCGGATAAAATTCGAAAAAACGAGCCGTTTCGAGTGTATGTGGTTATTCCAATGTGGCCAGAAGGCGTTCCAACTTCGGCTTCTGTACAGGCTATCTTATACTGGCAGGTGGGGAGTCAGAGGGAGGGAGAGAAAGGGAGAGAAAGGGAGAGAGGGAGGAGAGGGAGGGAGGGGAAGGGAGAGAGGGAGGAGAGGGAGAAGAGGCAGGGAAATGGAGGAGGTGGAGGAGGGAGGAGAGAAAGGGGAGGGAGGGAGAGAGAGAGAGGGAAACGTGAGCATCGGATTTATAAAACTTTTGTTTTTTTTTTTACATAGACTGGATTTGGTTTGTTTTTGGTTTGTTCTTTCTCATGGGTTCTTAGATGGTTAAGTAAAAGTCGATTTCAATGCTGCCAGTAAAGAAAAGATTTCTGAACAATTTTGAATGATTGGGAACTAAGTCAACATAAGATAATGATTCTGTTGACAGTTTGAACGTTGGTAAAAAGGTCGATGTTTTGATTTTTATGTCACGATCAGTTTAGATAACAATGGCAATGTTGATGTCAGTACTTGTGTTTATGTTGTTGTTCAGAAAGTTGCCAGAAAAACCTGTTTGCCAATATGTAAGTGGAAAGGGAGAGAGGAGGTACATTTCAGAAGTTGACAATGAAAAAAGAAATGTTGAGGCATAGGGAGGGAGGGAGGGAGGTACATTTCAGAAATTGACGATGGAGATGATGTATAAGATAATCGCAGACGCCATTTGGGAAAAAAAACTTCGTGGTGTGCATCCACGAGACTTTCTTACATTTTTTTGTCTCGGAGGTCGAGAAAAATCCGATGCTGAAGAAGTTCCGTCGGAAAAATCTTCGAAACCAAAGTCGGTAGAGGTGAGGCCATCTTTCCCTGAAGGATGGAACTAAAATCGTTAAATATAAACTAAGGGATGTTTCAGATCTGGAATTGGGACTGAACTGTAGTTCCATCTGCATTTGGAATCAGAATTGAAGTCCTGGTAAAGCAATACTGAACGGAAAATGGAAATGAACTGGCATGTAAACTGGCTCAGTTATAGAAGCAGAATTGGGCACTAAAAACCTAAAATTGCCAAACCAAAAGTAAGAGTTTAAGCTGGAATTGAAACTGGTACAGCTTGAAATGAAATGACCGCTAAATCTTAGACTGAATGTCAATGAATCTAAACCTGTATCAAAAAAGTTTTGATTGTGCATTGAAATGTCAAACCGAATGGACTTGTGCATCTAACTAGCAGTTAGTTTTGGCAAAATTGACCTACTGTCAACCTGAGACTCACTAAGACCATGACTTAAAGCTCCTTTTGTGAAACCTCTCAATTATCTTTCAGTAAATTACACTTATCAGAATTGAAAACTTTGCCTAAACTTGTTGTGCGGTGACGTTGTACCCTTTCCAGGAAAAAGTTCTCGCTTCCCGTCGGCAAATGATTTATGTTCACTCTAAAATGATGGTGGTGGATGATGAGTACATCATTTTGGGGTCTGCGAATATCAACCAGCGTTCCATGGATGGCAGTCGTGACACAGAAATGGCCATGGGAGGCTTCCAGCCGTACCACTCATGGGGAGAAAATCAACGGCATCCAAAAGGCCAGGTAGACCAAGGTTTTGTTTATTTGTTTTTAATCAGCGACGTCTACGAGGCCAGGTGGACGATTGGACATTGGATATATATGTTTTGTGTGTTTTGGATAGGAAATTGGAGATTGAGGATCAGAAATTAGGAATTGGGAATAGGGAACTGGAGATGGAAATTGACTGGGGATTGGAGATTGGCGAAATGAGGATTCAGGGATTTGTGATAAACATTTGTGGTGTGACTAAAGTAATGATGATATGAAGTGAATGATGATGGGAAATTGGACATTTGACTAATTCAATATTAATGCCAGGCTTTGGACGTCGCACGAAGAAAGTATACATTAGGAGATTAGGAATGCTAACGTTAAAAAAAAACATGAGCAATTACTGCACTTGCTCATCGCTATTAGAGTAAAAGAATTATTAGTGTAAATGTGAAATTAGAATGTATAATAAAATTTTGTGTAGGGAAACGTGGCGGATTGTAGTCCACTCCCTTAATTAGTGTTGCTAACACTGTTTTATGATTTTTGGCCAAAAAATGTTGCCACCGATTATTGTTATTGAACCTCCAGAGTATGTCAATCGAGGGAATAGTTCACGATGTCTTAATGACCTAAATCGTTGAAAAAGCACTGTTAAAACATCGTGCAATCATAATTTCCATATCTCACGAATAATATGCTTGTACCTTTGGCTACCTTTACCTTTGTTTCAGGTTTTTGGCTTTCGCATGTCTCTTTGGATGGAGCATCTTGGCCTACTGGAGGAAATCCACTATCATCCTCAAACTATCGACTGTATACGAAACGTAAATGCTCGAGCGGATGCATCATGGAAACAGTACTCTGCAGAAGAAATAACAGATCTCGAGGGACATTTGTTATCATACCCCATTTCAGTGCAGGCTGATGGGACAATCGAGTCTCTCCCAGACTTTGATGAATTTCCTGACTTGGGGGGAAAAATTATTGGATCCCTTCAAAGGTTACCTCAATCTCTTACAACATAGAAGTCTCAAGAAGACGGCCTGGAAAACGACCTAGACTTTGTTTCAACGTCATGCTCATCTTTGGTTGTGAGCTGTTTAGGCAGATTAAGAGGCATTTGTTTTAAGGAGGGTCTGTCCTGGGAATTGGTGGTTTGAAAGTTATTCGAGACTATTTTGTTAGTGGCAGTGATTGTTGTATTGTGACCATGGAAATAAAAAGAAAATTGTAAGTTAAGAAACAAGGAAAGATGGGAAGAAGGAAGAAAGAACGAAAGGAGGAATAAAGGTTGCTCTTTAGTGTAAATACAACTTTGTTCGTTATTTTTCTTTCCGTGGGTTTTGGGTACAATGCTTTTCAGTTTTATCTCTAGGGTATGACTTAAATAATGACAATCAAGATTTTGTTGGAAAAGTAGATGATACGGTACAAAATAATGAGACTTTCGAGAAAAGCAGGCACCTAAATCTGTCAATGAATGGTGTTTAAATTTGAGTGTGAAAAATGAATTTGAACAGCAGTCATTATGGTAATGCTTTTTTTTCAAAATGTGAACCAATCATGCTCAAGAAACATGTTTATCTTCGGCAAATATGTAAGTTTTGCTTATGGAGAGAATGATGAATATTACTATTTTTTTGAAATAGCGTTGTTATGAATAAGTTGTGTGGAAATGTAACCATGTTTTTTAAAGTAGCTTTCTATGAATAAGTTGGTAAAACAAATATTTCGTGAAATGATGTTAAAATCTGGTGTCGCCAATTCCTTTGTATATGAAAAGTTTATAGGTGTGTAGCTGGAAAATCCGTTAGTGTCTAGGCAGAGTGAGAAAGAGATTCAAATGTTTTTTTTTCACGCCAAACAAAATTTTGTGAACAAAAAGGTGTAACTGCCCTAAAAAAAGAAATAAAAAACTCCGAGAGTTGCTACCTGAACTGATTTACGATTCGGTAGTTAGTAGAATTCAGTTCTCAAGTAGAATCGGTGGGTCGCGGGAGACTAAAAACACTATTGGTGTAAGAAAGAGACAAAACGGACTTACGGGCTATAATTATGATTCTTGCTTCCATAGCAAATATTGTAATTTTTTTTTTTTTTCATGCAGGAGTTGTGAGCTCAGTTATTAAATCATTTACCTTCGCCCTATAATTGAAATTGCGTATAATTTGTTGTTCAATGAGCTAAATCCGATGTTTACCTGAAAACTACGTTTTCGAGATTAATCAGTTTCGTTTTGGTTTTTCCTTTCTACCATGTAGTCAGACAGTTTACCATCGCATTCGTTAACACAGGGACAACACATGGGAAGTACAGCTCGTTAACCCTGTAATATTAATTGTCTATTTTTCATCTTTTCCTAATTGTATGAAACTTTTTTAGATTGAAAGTAGTAATGGGACAGCCGCCACGCAAAAAGGAAGAAAAAATCTTTTGCGAGCATTAAGTGTTCAGGGATAAACAGAAAAAAAATAAATGAAAAAAAAGGCAAGAAAATTTCAAAACCAAAAGCGTAAAAAAAAAAGCTAAAAAAAAGAAAATTTCATGTTAAAGAACTCAAAAATATGCTGAAGTAGATATTCTTGGAAGCCACACATTCACTTGTGGAAGGAGGCTATTGATCTTGTTATCAAATATTGGTGAGTGTTGATCTTGTTATTTTATGGATAACATCTTAAGTGGAAAACTATTTTGCTTACAAATGTAACTTACGAATGATAAATTTTATATTTTTGAACTATGGTGTCACAACTATGGTTTTCATCGGGTTTTCTTGGCAACCTATCGGCTTTAGACTCAATGTTCTTGAAGAAGTTTTTTGCGTTTCATTTCTCCCTTTTACACAGATGGGCTGCCCATCGCGATTTGTGCAATTAAGCTTCTGTTTCTTTGTGTAAACATGGGTTAAAATCTAAGAAATTAGGGTTTGTGCAGGAGTTACATACAGAAACCGTTTCGTGTCTGCCGAAACGTGACATCGACGGCGAGTAACCTGATCTGCTATGGAACAAAATTTGGTTCAAAAGTATAGATCGCTAATTTGGTCAGCGACCGTCCGATTGTCCGAATCTGACGGTGTAAATAATTTTTTTTGGTCCGAATGTTTTAATTGGTCCAATTTTTGGTCCGAATGTTTTAATTGGTCCAATTTTTGGTCCGAATGGTCTTAAGGTCATATTGTATGTTTTGCATACAATAGGCATATTGTATGGGCCTACTTTCACCTACTTTTGAACTATGGAACAAATCTACAGATTGTTGTCTCCCAACTACACCGTGAATCGTTATTACTGTGAAAGTTTTTTTCGTCGCTTAAAAGTTAAAATATCTTTTCTCCGTACACACAAGTCAAATTGTAGATCTGACGGTTGCGATTGAGAGGTAAGATTCTCAGCTTTCGATTGGCTGTCTGAAATTAAAAGTCGGACAAGTGTGTACGGATAAAAGCTGTTTTAAGTGGCGAAAAAATTATCAGCGCTAATAGCGACACACGGTGTACCGCAGCCTTATGGCAGTTGAGGAGCCACATTCCTGCAGTTCTAGAACAGCCAAAGCTATGCACCATGCGAAAAAGTTCGAAGGCAATAGTGACAGATCAGCACTACGGTACAAATTTTCAGGTACAATTCTGTTACTTTTTAAAGCCCTGGATTCGGTTTTGAAGTTTTGATCCTCGGTATCGGTTAACTACCGACAAATTTGAACCTGTTAGTTAACTTTTTGTTTGGCCTCGCGTCTGGTAGCTGGTAAAGTATAGTACAGTGCTATACTGTAAATCTGTAATGTTCAAAACGTGCGAAAATTTCATGCGGAGTTTGCGTGCGTCGTGCGAGTTTACCGTACACTGATGTTCCATCGAGTCAGTTCTTCAGTTGCACACATTTTCCGATCAATGAAACGGGAAATGGGGTTCCATCGGCTTAATTGTTAAGCTGCAGAATCATGATAACAGGTGGACGTGCCTTACGTAGTTGATAATCTTTCTACACTTGGCGTTATATTTGGGGGGGGAAATTTTTCCTTGACGACACAAAACGTTTGTACGGGGAATATAGAAAATTGATTGGCTTAAAAATCTGTTTCACACTTTTTTAAGAAAATCAGTCCAGGTGTAAATTTATATGACGCAAAAACTTTTAAAAACTCAAAAGTTAAAACCTATCAAGGTGTCGATACCATTACTTTCTATTAATATATTTACACGTTTCTTCTCATTGGTCCAAATGCTTTAACCAGAAGTTATAGTCGCGTATAAAATTACAAGAATGTCATTGGATGTCAAACATTTTCAACCACGGCCAAAACAATGTCATTGGATGTCAAACATTTTCAACCATTGCAGACATTGTTTTTTAATCTGAACCAAGGAGAGTTTTCAATGTTACCCTGGACTGACTGATGGAACGTCAGTTCGTGACAGAACTGACCTGATGGAACCTGCGGTTGCAAGAATTTTGCCGCACAAAATGTATGATATGGGGGAATTTGCGCACGGTATTGCTGATTCTGTGCGACTACACAAAATGTCCGCACTATTAGAACATAGATTAGCAATGCTATACAATTTCACAAAAGACATACTCTGAAAATCAAAATTTGCACACCTATTCCGCTGGTCGGTTGAATGGTTTGGTTTCAAAATCAAAAGCTTCATAAAGAGAATGAAGTTAGATTCTGGTTAAATTCCCAGAGAGGATTTTGTAATGAGTCTCAACGCAAATATTGATTTGTCTTTGCATATTTAACATACTTCAAATATTCAGCTTTTCCTTTTTTTTTGCAACGTTTGTATTTATACTTCCTATGGATCCGTTTATTTTACATTTTATCGCTTTTCCCTCTGGTTTTCTAAACCTTTTCCTTCATTGAAAGCTTATCAACGCTGTACATTCATATGTTTTTCTCCATATGTTTTGAATTCAGTTGGGATTCTATTCAATTTTTTTGCAAAAACTACCCGCTTCTTTTCGTATTTCCCAAAGTTTATCATCTCCCTTGACCAATTTTTACTGTGAACAAATTAAATTTATGACCATTTCCTGGCTACTATTTTATTCTCCAAACCTGTAATCCTGATCTCTGTTGATTTTCACTCATATTCATCTACTTCCTTCATTTTCCATGTGACTCTCCCTTCTCTTCCTTCTCTTCCTTGTGGTATCTATTTCTATTCCATCACATTCTTGTCGTCTTGCCTGGAATCTCTTTTATCTTCATCTTACACTTATACTTTTCTATGGTCTTTTCTACACGTATCCCATATTACTCCTACTCTTATTAGTTTTCCACTCCCACTCTTAATGTCTCCTAAAACTTCCAACCCTAAAAAGTTCTTTTCCTAACCCTTTCGGTCTCTTTCTGTTCCTCCACTCTCACATACATGGCTTCCTCAGTCACACTCGGTTCCGGTCGTCTTCGACAGACTTCTGGTAGAAATTTTCAACGACGAAAACCAAATTCGCGTCCAGTGTCTCGCTGTTTTATGTTATTTTTTCTCTTATTTACAGTCGCCGGTCTTTCCACAGTTGATATTCTTATTCGTCTTGTTGTCCGAAGAATTTCTAATAATGAGGATCCCTCTCCACTTTTTCGTATCACCTCCTTGCCATTTTTTTCTACCATCCCTCGACCTTCTGGAAAATGGAAAATGTCCCAAAGGGGAATTTCTAAGTCAGAATTCAAAGTACCTAACGAAGTTTATCAAGTGACTCCAAAAACATTAGTCGTAGGAGAGAATCCTCCTCTTGACGATGTATTGCGAGACAGGATTAGAAAAGCTGTTAAAAGTACTCAAAGTGAAAAGGCAATGGAAGGAAGAGGACAGCCATTTTTGCTTCACATTCTGGTGAGATTCATCCGCATTGCCATTTTTGAACGGTTGACAGATTTGTGGTTTGGTACAAACACTTCACTGAAACATAAAGATGATTGTCGGATAATTTTAATTTAATTTAATTAATTTATTTATATATATATTTTTTTTTTATTTTTGTCCTTCATTTTCTCTTCCCTTTCACATCCCCCTCTTTTTTCTTCTTTCATTCGCTTATGTCTCCCTCTTTCTGGATCAGCTTTTGTACAAGAGGTTGGATGTAATGTTTGGCCATTGTCTTTCTCTTTCTCTTGACGCTTTCAATGTCAATCCGTGAATGCTATACGACTTTTGACTTTTTAATGTCATTCCCCTCTTGCACGTCTTAGATAACGTCTTCTCTATCTTATAGTGTGTATTGATGAGGTATGGGATTTGATTTTCATTTGATTTTTTCGTTGTCAGCTTGTAGGTGCTTGTGATGAAGAAAGTCTTCAAAAGCTTGTCGGTTCTCTTTCTACGGCAAGTTACGTTGATGACGTGGTGCATTTGACTATTTCCATAAACTGCTCAAAGATTCTTCCATATGTAAAGGTACTTCTTCAATTTCGTTTCTCTAAAGTTTTCAATAGTGGACGAGGTTCTTAGTATCTATGGTCCTCATGAGGCTCCATATTTCTGCCGACACTATTTGTCCTTCTTTTTTTGAAATTTGTTAATACTTCACAAATGTCCTTATGACAAAGCTCACACTGTCTTTCACATTGTTGGCGATTGAGAGTATATTGTGTTAAAGACATGACAATTTTTTTTTTTTGGTTATGATACGGAAATTTCTCTTTCCCAAATACGTACTTGTACAAATGAGCAATTGAAATATATTTCTTTGGTTTACTAGAACCTGTTATGAAATAGTCACCTCTATCAGATGTTCTGCTCCCAGACATGCATCCCCCAAAGTTAGTCAATAAGTTTCAATTGTATTCTTGAGAAAACACAAACTTACCAAGCTGGATATCTGCAAACCACCCAATGTTGAAATTGTACGGCATAAAATACAAAATGCCAGCTGGCTAAGACTCCATGTCTATGTTTATGTTTCTGTTTTCTGGAAGCCAGACTTTGCACCATCCCAAACATGTGTCAAAACAGAATCGACCTGCAAGCATATTGCAACATTTGACATTTTTTTCCTTATTTTTGAGCATCCTGCAGTAGCTAGTGTCTTTGCCGCGACCCATAATCTTATCCAAATTCGGTGACCTAACGCAAATCATAGTTATAATAGCCCATTCATGTGTTCAACCAAAGACCATTCACAAACAGTTTTTCTACTGGCAAAGATTTGGGACAAAGAAAGTGTATTATGAACTGTTGGAAGGTCTGAAAAAGTTATTCTACAGATCATGATTTGGAAATCATTTTTAGACACAGTTAGATGACATGATTTTTTCACGCTAGTGAACCTATTGAACCCTTTAGAAGCATAATTTATATGATTTTGTCTTACTTTTACATTCTTCTTGATAATTTCTTGATCATTAATGGATGTGTAAGAAAACGAGCGAAACTTGGGGATTGTTTTTCCCTAGTTTGTCATGTGTTATTTGCAATTACTTTTTCTCAACAAGCAGTACCATCAAAGTTTTACAAAAAAACTGCTTGTTTTAATTGGGAAAACAAACATGAATTTATTTGCTGGCAATTTTTCTAGCCATTTCCCTTTCAGTAGCTGAATCTAGTTCAACCTTTGTTGTATTTCCTGGTGTGGGTGAATGCAGGGGATAAAGTGGGAGCACGGAAGAAAACGAGTTATTGAATCAGGAGGTGAAAATGATGACATCAGACAAAATGATCCACTTCGTCTGTGGTGGCCAGAAACAGACAACGAACATCTCTTTTTGCTTCCATCGAATGCGAGAATCTCTCCTGGATTTTACAAAGCTTTGAAAACACCAATCATAGATTCTATGAATTCGTTGGATTCTTCCCCTAGCGATGGGTCGAACCTCGATGGAAAGGAATCCGTTAATAACTTTACTGTACAATGGCTTTACGGTTTATCTTTAGATGCCCAAGCGACCCCTTTGGTCAGAAATGGAGTTGTTGGTGGAGTTCAAGATGGAGCGAGACCTCCTCGATTAGCTTCAAAATCAGCTCCCCATAATCAACCTTATTTGACTAATGTTATGGCATCTGGTTGTCAAATGATTTTACCGAAACCTTGGAAAAAATTTTGGGAGTGGCATGAGATTTCTCAAAAACCTCAAATCAGTACACCCGATGTGATGTATGATCCAGAAGCTTACGACTTTTCGTCTACTTGCAGAGAAGGTGTGTAATCAACCTAAAATCGACCACCAAACAATAAAACCAAGGTAATAAATTAAATTGACCACTGAATCAGAATTTTCGATGCACTACACCATCTATCACTATTAGTGTGGGCCAGACTAGTTATACCGCCTTAAAATAAGTAGTCTGGCTCAATATTTTTTGAACCCATGCTAGATTAGGTAACTCCTGCCTGTGTATGCTCTCTTTTTTATTTACACTAATTGTGGTGGTCTGTAGCATTCTTTTATTTCACTTTCTTACCTCCATTTTGGGTCATTTGCCTCAAGTAGAGCACATACTCTTTCAATTCATAAAGAATCATGAGTCATTCCCAATTAATCTATGTTACACTAAATATGTAAAATGGTAGTAAATTACTTTAAATTTGTTGTAAATTAGTATAATTTTAATGGAATTGTAGGTTTTCTGTGGTACTTCTGTGTTTATTTTTCTGAATGTTTTGGTTATGCGGTTTTTTTTCCTGCCCTGATTCTCGTGTGTTTTTTCTATCATGTGTCTCATGCTTTGATAATGCCGATTTTCTCTCAGTTCCATTGTTTGTCCCATTTGTAAGAAACGTTTACCTTACAACTGACCATCGTTTCAGAAGTGTGACACAATTTAATGAGTAGTCAATGTCTCACAAATTTTCACACCAGCTCTAGTTCCCAAATTTTTCACTCTCAACTTCCCCTCGTCTATTTAAGGAGCTCCTTTTGAAAATCCTTCTCTTAAATATTTGAATATTTAAGAACGTCCTTTTGAAACCTCCTCTGAAAACTTTGAAAAACTTCCATTCTACTCACGCCATCGGTTGCATGAAGGAAGGTATGGCTGCAGATGGAAATTGAGTGCCTTGAAATTTGCGAACAAATTTAAATGTTCCAAAAATTGGGGAAAGAATTGTCGTTGGGCTCAGGCGCATCTAGTGCTAAGGTACAACCAGCCATGGGACCTGTCCGGTCGTAAAAATGTCGAGTGTCATTAAAACATGTCAATTTAATAATTTTTCACATTCACATTCCCACCATAGCTTTACATCCACTTCATCATCATGTTCTCTTCCCTACCTCTATGTCGAGCACTTTCACAGTTTGGTAACTCATTTTGGTATCTTGGGTTTGTTGAGGTTTAAACAGACTGGCAAGCGAGCTTCCTCACATTTGCAAGTGAACAGGGCCTCTTCAACCTTTACTTCGGTATAATGCAGGTACTGTTACTGGAAACAATCAATTTTGCCGGTATTCTACTGTATGTTTTCATCTCTATTTTTACTTCGAGCTTTCAATTATTACAGTAGTCACTGCATTGGGAGAATATTACAAAAATAAAGGGAGGTCAAAACGAATACTGAATGTGCTTTGGTTGGGAGCACTTTTTTTTTCCAAGTTAAAAGCTGATGTCCGGAAAATTGTTGGACACCGAAAATATGGAGGCTCTTGTGTTGCATTTTGAGGATTTTTTTCGACGAAGTTTTGACGTCTGCAGATTTTGCAGATGTAAAAATTGTAAAATTCACAATTATTTTTGGCGACTATATTCTTAGTTTTCCAATTGCGAATTTTGATAATTTGAGCATTTTAATATGTTGAATATTCGAATATCCAATGCGGTGACTCATTATTACATACGGAGGCCAAAGACATTCTCCCCCTCACCCTCTCTCTCTCCCTCCCTCCCTCCCTCCCTCCCTTTTCTTAATTGGCAAGGGTTTGTGTATGTCAGTATGAGCCTCAATTTGCTGGATTTAAATATTTCCACAATAAACCACCAAACATGAATATGATTGATTCAATGTCTAAACAGTGTTAAAACGTTTTGACTTAAAGCTGGTAGTTGCATATTAGTGGCCGACGAAGTACTTCAACTTAAGGTCGTACACTTACGGTAATGATAATTAGGTTTTGATAGGCTTCGGACATGTACAAAATGTACGTTTTAAACTGCTGTCAACATCAAAACAAACCTTGTTTAAACAGCTTAACCATCAAAATTAACCCCAGTTTGCACAGCAACGCTACTCTCCCTTCACGTTTTTTGTCGAAAAGCAGGCAATCTGATCATCCCATGTGAGTTTCTTGTTGGGTTATATTTTTTCTTTACAGGGAGGAAAGAAATTTTGTTTTCTCAACCCCGAAAGTGATCCACTCCTTGCACTCAAATTAAATCCTTTAGCTACAGCTGGCGAAGCTGCGTCTTCTTCTCGACAAATGGCTCCTATTGCAAATCTTGGAAAACTTCCACAATTTGATCATTGTGGCCGGAAATTACCGCCTGGTTTTATTGTCTCAAATTCCACGAAATTGAAGGAGTTATTGGGACCTATTTCACGAGACGGAGCTGTTGTGGGTGTTATGGTTTCGCCCGGATACGATGATATGTTACATAATTGGTTGTGTTACATCAAGGTGAGAGTTTCAAGTTTCTGACTAATTAGTGTGGATAATTTTTCTTTTGGGAAATTGAACTGTATCATAGTCCTACAGTGTGGAATGAAGCTGTATTACATGTTTTTAGTTCATAATTCTAGTAGCTGTGGCGTGGTAAAGTTTATTGCCAATTAAATCTGGATTAAAACCGTATTATATAGACACATTTTTTTGCACTTTTTACTCAGATTTTTATAATTTACAATGCTACTCTATTGTTTCATGTGTGTTGTTTGGTTCTGGTCTCTAGTATATATACTGAACGAATTTTGTCATTTTGTATAGAAACCTGTTCAGCGAACTGATAAAAAGTGGTTCAAAGACACACTGGTACAGAGTAATAATGTAGTGTGTCCTATAGTTTGCAAGATTAGTGTGGATACCTTTACTCAATAAATAGCCCCGTACTGAAGTGCAACTGCTTTTTTTTTTGTTTGTTTCCTTTTTTCATTTCCAGGAGATCTCTGTTCGAACTTAGTCTTAACCTCAGTTGCAGTTTTTGCCCCTTTTCTCTGTGTCATTTGTTGTACTCCTTTTATGATTTTGTTTTTCTGTTTTGAGGAGCTTCTTCAATTCTACCTTATATTTTTTTCCGTCCTTACCGTCGTCTTTTTTATAATTTTCTTGATGTGTTTCTTAGGAGCTCGCTATTCGAAACTACTTCATTATTACACAAGATCGTAAACAAGCTGAGAGACTAGGGGCCCGTGGATTGGCGGTTTATTTTGCGGGAGAAGGAGGCGAGGGGGGAGGAGAAGAAAAGCCTCTCTCTTACGGCTCAATTCCGTATAAAAAGTTTATTTTGGCTCGAACAAAAGCGATAGGGGAAATTTTGCATTCTGGGTACAATGTACTTTTGGCAGATGTAGATGCTATTTGGCTTTCGGATCCTTTCAGGCATTTGACGGTAATATTTTCCGTCCTTTATTTATTTCCGTTTTTTTTTCTCGTAATTTATTTTCTGTTTTTCAAGTAGAGCATACTAGAACCTCTTTAAGACTATCCTTTATAGGGATAAAACTAACTTTCTTCATCTGTTCTTTTGCTTTGACAGGCAGAAAATATTGATATTTTTGCTCAATTAGAGGAACGTGGAAATCCATGCGGTGGTTTTCTTTACCTTATTCGAACGGCTCGAGTTCTTCAAGTTTGGGATCTTATTATAGGAATATTTTCTCAACACATCACATGGTTAGAGACCGAAAAATTGAGACGAGATCCCGAAGATTATGAAAAGTTTTTGCTTCGTCAACAACATATTCATGAACAAAAGTATTTACAAGACTTTTTACATCAGAGAAGACATCCAATTACACTACAAGGTCTCGATCCGGAGTTATTTATTAACGGTCGAGATTATTTCGATCACAAAGTGACCCAAATGTTGGGAATCGTTCCGGTTATGATTCATAATAATTATATCGTTGGGAAACCGAGTAAAATTCACCGTTTTAAAATCAAAGGAATGTGGCGGGTTGATGTTAGTGGTAAGTGCAAAATCTGACAGTCTGTTTAACAACATGCAGGGAACTTTTTGCCTTTTGAAAGTTTAAGGCGCCCATTGTTTTTATTATTTTGTGCTGTTTTTGAAACAAATAACTAAGGCAATTCAGTTCTGTTCGTTTTTCTTGTGTTGTTTGTTTCTGTAGCAGGTTTGGATTAGGATTTCGGCTATTGATCTTGTTGTTGGGCGGTTGTTTTTTTGTTTTTCGTTCAGGATTAAAGTCTTTTTTTCATGTTCTTTTTTCGTTGGTTGTTTCTTTTTTTCTTTTTATCTGTACAGGGACAAGTTGTAAATGTTTGACTCTTTTATGTCAAGATCATCCGGCTCCATGGGCAAACAAATCCATAAATTTACCGGAGGAGGAACGACAAAAACGGACTCCATGGATTCAAAAGTACGTCTTAAATAAAAACAACAAGAAAGAAGAAGTCAAAGAGGGAGTCTTAGAAAAAGGCCTTTCTACTGTAAAAGGACTTATCGCAAGGAAAGCCTCACGAGTTGCAAATAAGTCTCCTGTCAACTACACCGAAATTTTGAAAGGAGTCGAAACAAATTTACAAAAAGTTGAGAGCGTTGAGAGTAACAGCGCGGGAAAGAGAGAAGAAAGTCATTCTGAAGTTAAACCAAAAGAAAATATAGTTATCAAGGGTGAACCTGTTGTTAAAGCGGAAGAGAAAGAGGTTATAAAGAGTCAACCTGAAGTTAAATCAGAAAAGAATGTGGTTATCAAGAGTCAACCTGTGGTGAAATCCGTAGAGAAAGAGAAAGAAAAATCGGTTCACAAAAGTAATCCTGAGGTTAATATAAACAAAACTATTAAGAGTGAACCCGAAGTCAAATCAGAAGAAAAGGTGGTTATGAAGGGACATTCGGAGGTTAAGCCGGTTGGTAAGGTAGGTGAGAAGATACCAAAAGTAAGTTTAAAAGGTGGAGGTCAACAAAGGAAAATCATTACAGGAAGTCGTGAAAAAGTAGCGGGAAACTCAAGTAGTTGATTACCATTTTGATTAGGTTTAGTCTATTTAATTTATCCATTGCCTCCCATTGAATGATGTGTATATTTTAATGGTCCATTATTTTGTAAGATATATTTAATCTTTATTGATTCTCTTTAACATTTGCCTTAATGTACTGTTCGTTTTTTTTGTAATCATTAAATTGTTTGACATTCTGATGGTGAGGGCAGACTTGCGCTAAACTAAAAAATATATAATGTTTTTCAAAACTTGTTTGGGTAAAGCGTGTTCATCCTCGCTAAATTTATCGTATGCTCTTAAATAATCTGGGTACAGGACTTCATGGGAAATTAATTCATATTGATTTGTCTGGTAAAAAATTGTTCAGGACCATAGTTTAAATGTGTGAAAAACTATTGGAGGTGACCACGTACTATGTGCATACTTTTTGGTTTTTTGAAGTATAATACGGAGAAACCACAGAGCTTTTCACATTGTTTTTGCACATTTGAATTAGGTTTCGGACACTGTTGAAAATGCGAGTTACAGATTCTTGATTCACAATTGTGAAATTGCGATTCAAGGGCAAACTGTTCGATTGCTAGCCTCAGAAGAAGAGTCCAATGGTTGATGACAAAGTTATACGCCTTTTAACTGCCCAAAAACTGTTTAATTATAGTAGCAATGGGCGGTAGCAATCTAATACTTGGACGTTTGGGGTGAAAGGACAACAAACCAGTAAAGGAATGTAAAATTGAGACGAGAGGACAAAGTATTTGAAGTATAGGAGTGTGAAGAGCTGTACATTTTGTGAATGTAGTACGGAGATGCAATTGAGGTTAGTATCTCTATGCTACACTCACATGGGTTTGTGCTTAATGGTTATTAAGTTATTAATAAAAAACAACTGAAGCCAAAAGAATAAAAAATAGAGGAGAATCATAAAAATAGCGATAAATGCGCAACCGAAACTAAAGTTTACATAAACCAAAATTTAAACTATACTTGACTCTCACAACTGGATCGGACGCCCTAACCTGCCCTAACCCATAGAACAGGGCTCAGACAAATAATCTTCCATTAAAGGGAGATGTGGAACAGCAATCACGATTAGGGTACTAGATTGCAAAGGTACAGTTTTTCTACACACGGTACAACTTTTGCTCAACAATTTCACTAAACCAACGGTTGGTTTTGGTTTTACAGTATGTACTGTTTTTAAGATAACTGACTACAATTGCTGGCTTCCTGTTTGAATACCATTGATATGAAATTCAGAGTAGCGCTTATGCCTGGGTTGTGTAAACTTACAAAAGAGGTCATAGAAATAAACTAGAGAATTTGGACCATGATTTTGGAGTCCACTTGTCAATAGATGAGTATCGAGATTAATTAGCGAATTCAGGGCAACATATTCTAATTTTTTACAAGTATTCGTGATTTCATAACTAGGAATTGATTAATCAAATTGACACCATGAATCACACAGACTGAAACATTGTTTTTGAAAGCAAGGAAGCTGATGACTTCGTGCTTTGAAATTTTGAATTTAATCGAAAATTTAAAGCACACCGGCTAGTGTACGGTTTGCTGTAACCGTACAACAAGTTCTCCACTAAAGTTTAAAAAAATCAAACGGCTATGAACTGCGTTCAACTGCCATCACTTGGAAGAGAATAGAATTAGTACTTGAATCCTTTGCATAGCTTGAAAACCGCAAAAAGTGTATTCATTTTTTTTTTTTTTAATTGAAGCTAAGGTAAGAAGCTTTCAACTGTCGCGTTCTTCCGGAATAGTCCGCCAAAATATTATTTTCAAATATACTTTTCATCACTGCGGAGAGATATTTTGCTCCTACTCACTTTTCATTTCTCCTATCTCTCTCTCTCTCTCTCTCTCTTCTCCTGTCTCTCTCTCTCTCCTTCTACCTCTCCTCTTCGTCTCTAATCACCGTATATCGACTTTATCCAAGCAAAGCATATTGACGCGGTCTTGTGTACGATTTTTTTCCTTTCTTTTTTCTCTCTCTCTTTCATTTTCTCTCTCTCTCTCTCACTCTCTTTCACTCTCTCTCGCTCTCTCTCTCATGGCCCAATCCGAACAACTTGCCCTATGTTTCCTGAATTCTATGTCTCCCGATTCTGAGCCTCGGAAACGCGCCGAAGCTCAGCTTCGCCAGCTGGCTGATCAGCCAGGATATGGTGTGGCTGTTTTGTCTCTTGTGGCGTCATCAGGCGTTGATCCAGCTGTACGGCAGGCTGCCTCCGTGAATCTCAAGAATCACATAAAGTACAGATGGAGTCCAAACGAGCTCGACGTCATGGTTTTGGGGGAGCTACAGCCAATCGGGGTACGATTTTCCGATTTTCCGATTTTCCCTGTTGTTTTTGTGCTTTTTAGGGTTTGTATGTTTCTGAGTTTTTTTCAGGGTTTTTTTTAAGGTTTGTATGGTTTTTTTAGTGTTCTAAGGATTTTTCTAGGGTTTTCTCTAGTAGCTTTCAGGCCTTTTCAAGGTTGTTTAGTGCGCTTTTTTAATTTTCAATGGTAAGGGCTTTTCTAGGGTTTTTCAGGGTTTTGATATACTGTTTGAACTTCGGATTGTACGGTTTGATTGTTTGGGAACATCGAAGGTTGGAGGATTAGGGTTGAATTTTTAGGTTTTTAGGATTAGAGGTGAAAGGAAACTGGGTTGTTAAGGTGAGGAGGGAGTTTGAGGTCGTACGGATAGTGTTTAGAAATGTGCGAGTAAGGGCGAGGGAGAGTGAGTGGAGGTCTTGTGAGGTGAGTGAGGAGAAGGGGGAGGGGTAGGGAGGAAAGGTGAGAGGGAGGACGGAAGGGGAGGGAAAGGGAGGGAGGGAGGGAGGGAAGGAGTGAGGGCAAGGAGGGGAAAGACAAGTGTTGGTGAAATGGATAGAGGGGAATATGCGATGAATGAGGAGGGGAGAAGGGAGAGGTTTGATTTGTGGTTAGTGGTTGTGTTTATTCGAACATTGTTTAATTGCTGATTTGGGTGTCTATGTGTGTGTGTGTGTGTGTATTCCTTGAGGAACTTAGGAATGCAAGGGAGCTGGATGTTTGTGAAGGAAAAAATAAATGTTTGTAAAGGAAAAAATGCTTCTGAAGGAGGGACAGATTGTTTTAATAAAGGAAAAAACTGTTTTGTAAAGGAGGAAAAAATATTTGTAAAGGAGGAAAAAAATGTTTGTGATGGAGGACAAATTGTGTAAGATAGATGTACAGGTTGTGTGATGAAAGTTAGTTTGTCTAGGCTGTTTTCTTCGGCAGTTTGGGAATTCAGTTTATTTTATGGGCTTAAAAACATATAATTCTTCCCTTTTTATGTTCTTTTTCCTTAATATTTTCTCTAAGTTTCATTCGTCTCAATTTGATTTACCACTTTTTTAATGGATATCACAAATGTACGGTTTTTGAGTGACATGTGGAAATGCCCATAACTTCAAATTTAACATGTTCATTAGCGAGTTTCAGTTTCAGTTTCCGCTAGAAAGGAAAGGAGCTAACTAATTGGGAACTCTTTTTTGGCCAGGATGCTGAATTTTCTGCTCAAATTTTGGACTTCCTAACTTTTTTTTTAGTTTAATGAAAATCATAACAACTATGAAATTCATATCCACTGTTTTACAATCATAATCACTGTTTAACATCGGATTCTAGAAAGAAACTGAAGTTAAAGAGATTGGAACAACTTTTCCATTATCATTCACCCATTCATTTTACTCATTTCCCACTCGTTTTTGTTGTTTCTGCAGGATGCTGAAAAGGAGCAAATTAAAGCTAATATTGTGAATTTGATGTTAAGTGCCCCTCCTAAAATTCAAGTTCAATTATCTGACGCTCTTGCAAATATAAGCAAACATGATTTTCCCGCAAAATGGGAAAATCTTTTGCCGGAACTCACTCAAAAACTCAATTCACAGGACTATTCAATTGTTAATGGCATACTTGAAACAGCGAATTCGATTTTCAAGAGGTTTCGATTCCAGTTTAAATCAACAGAACTGTACAAAGAATTGAAGTATTGTTTGGATATGTTCGTGGGTCCAATGTTAGCCCTTTTTTTGGGAACCGGGGAATTGGTTTCCAGTAACGGAAACAATCCACAGGTTTTGAAACAGTTAATTGAAAGTCAGCGATTGATGTGTGAGATTTTTTATTCGCTCAACTCTCATGAGCTTCCGGAAGTTTTTGAAGATCATCTAAAGGAATGGATGGGGGAGTTTCATCGATATCTGACATATGATAACCCATTGTTGGAGGAAAAAGATGATGACAAGGTAAAATAATTTTGCAAGGGTTGTCGGTGTCAGTGTCAGGATTTCTTTTCCTTTTTCTTTTTTTTTTCTTTTCTTTTTCTTTTCTTTCTTGGGATGAGTAAACTGATTCTGTCACTCTTGGTTTTTGATGGTTTTTGAAGAGTTTGGCGAAGATTTGGTTTTTTCCACTATTTGTCTAAAATCAAGCTCCTGAAATTATGTGTTTTTTTCTTTTTTTTGGTTGGTTCTTTTTTTCGACAGGAGTCAGTACTAAATGAGCTGAAGGCGGCCGTCTGTCGGAACATAAATCTGTATATGGAGAAAAATGAAGAAGAATTTCAAGCTTTTCTTGAAACTTTTGTGAAAGATGTTTGGGACCTTCTCATGAAAGTCGGTCTCACAAGCAAACATGACCAGCTTGCAATTACAGCCATTACTTTTTTGACAACTGTCAGTACTTCTGTACACCATGTACTTTTCCGCGATCTGTCGATTTTACAGAAGATTTGTGAGGGTATTGTCATTCCAAACCTGCAATTCAGGGAGGAGGATGAAGAGTTATTTGAGATGAACTTTTTGGAATACATAAGAAGGTGAGAATTATTGTTCCCATCTCTGGCTTGTTTTTTGGTTGGAGTCTCTTGTGGTTTTTTTTGGATAGCAATTCGGTTTTGGGGCATATATTTGATTAAGTGAAGAAAAAACATGTGTAACTGACCTTCAGTTCTTTCGCATGTTTTGTTTAACATTTTTTTTTCTTTTCTTCATCAAATGAACAGTCTCTAACATACAGGTTATTGTAGGTTATTGTACCCTTATAATACCTGACAGTCACGTGTTTGTGGTTTTTCCTCAAACAGTCCCGTCCCTGTTCAGAATTTGACTTAATGTTTTTAGCGAATCCACTCCTTAGCACCTTTCAATTCACTCTCTCTCCCTCTCTCTCCCTCTCTTCCTCTCTCTCCATCTCGCTCCTTGATTCTTCCTCCCCTCCCTCTCTCTCCCTCTCCTCCTACACATTGGGAAACTCAATTTATGATACTCATTTTGTTGTTTGTTTTTGTTCTCTTTTCCTTTGCAGGGACATGGAAGGAAGTGATTCCGACACCCGTCGACGAATGGCGTGTGAGCTGGTTAAGGGTTTGGCCTCTCATTATGAGCAACAGATAACTCAAATTTGCTCACAGCATGTTATGTCAATGCTGGGAAAATATGCACAAAATCCAGAAGAAAATTGGAAAGCAAAAGATTGTGCAATTTACCTTGTAGTTGCTTTAGCGGTCCGTCAAAAAACTGCAGCGGCCGGAGCAACTTCTGTGAATGAACTTGTGAGTGTGGGAGATTTTTTCCAAAATTCGATATTGCCGGAAATGGCGACTTCAGATGTGAACGAGCGTCCAGTGTTGAAAGCAGATGCACTGAAATTTGTGACTACCTTCCGGACACAGCTTCCTAAAGCCAAATGCCTCGAACTTTTCCCTCAATTGATTCGACTTCTGGAAGCAGAGTCCAATGTGGTTCACTCATATGCTGCAAATTGTATTGAGAGAATTTTGGTTGTGAAGGACGAGGGAAAGCCTCGTTTCACATCGGCTGATTTGCAACCAGTTGCACAACAACTCCTATCGCAATTGTTTAGAGCTTTGAAGCTTCCTGAATCGAACGTAAGTGACGATGTAACAATATTTTAATTCAAAATGGGTCAATTGTTTGAAGTTTTCCTTGTTTCTTTTTCCTGAAAGGAAAACATTCGGCAAGACTTTAATTCAAATGGGTCAATTCGTTTTTTGAAGTTTCCTGAATCGAATGTACATGGCGTTATTTCAATACAAAAGTGGTATGTTTGTATGGTGATCGTTTTTTCCAGTTGTTCCTGCCTGCACAAAGAATGACACTTTCCGAAGTTTTTTCTCTATTTCTCTTTAATTTCCTCGTCTCCTCTTCGTACTTCTTGTCAGAATTCCTGAAACTATCACTTATTTTTCCCTTTTCTCTTTTCTTTTTTTAACGCAGGAGAATCAATACATCATGAAGTGTGTAATGCGAGTTGTTTCAATTGCTGATTTGGGGCCCTTGGGTGCTGTAATTGTCCAAGAACTTTCTGGAATTATCACAGAAGTTTGCAAAAACCCAAGAAATCCCACTTTTAACCATTATGTTTTTGAAGCTTTGGCGGCCCTTGTAAAGAAAGCAACCGCAGATCCTGCCCATATCTCAGCCTTTGAAAGCAGCATTTTTCCCGTCCTGGAAACGGTTTATGTCAACGATGTCGCAGAATTTGCGCCGTATTGTTTCCAAATTCTCGCTCTTTTAGTTGAAACACGAAAGGCTCCTCTTCCTGACGCCTATATGAGACTGTTTCCAATCCTTGTCGCACCCAACCAATGGGAAAAGCCAGCAAATGTTCCAGCCCTTGTGCGAGTCTTACAGGTGTGTTGTTTTTTTGCTCTCGTGGGTTTTTTCTTTACTTATTGTTTAGGATTTGTCAGATTTAACACAAAGTTACACCGTGTATTGTTATTAACGTTTAGCAGTAAATAGTGTGGGGTTTATTTTACTGTTAATAATTCTAAGTAGTCTGAGCGACGTGGACTTTTTTCAATTGCTTACAAAATTAGCGCTAAAAAAAAAAACTGTTCAAATTATTTGTGTTATTTTATGTTCAGGAGGTAGGGAAAACAGGCAATGAATTAGTGCTATGAACTCTAATAGCGGTTCACGCTGTATTAGAATGGGTTTTTTTTTCTTTTTGAAACAAATGATTTAGCAGTGTAAATTGAGCATTATATATAGGTCATAAATCTGACTGAGGTAAGGTGAGAGGTAGGTTAAGTGATTTGGAAATTGTCTCGATTCAAGTTGGATACCGTCAGGCATTATGGCAGTTTCCTTTGTTAAGATGGCAAAAAAATTATACTGTCTTATTGGAATACTCCTCTTTTATGGTAATTTTGTTCGTCAGACTGTAGAGAGGTTTTTGTCTACTGGGCATTTTCTTCACTAAGCCATTTGCAGTTCAAAAAATTGTATCCTTTTTTCTGCTCTTACAGAGCTTGCAAATAATTTGGACTTTTGTTTGATACAGTTTCTATGTCCACGACTCTTCTGTCGATTTGTTTTTCCGTAACTTGCTCTGTTTCTAGTAGTTTTTTAATGAAAGTACTTCAATGGCCTAAGAATCTACGAGTGTATTCCTAATCAATGGTTTCGACCAAAATCAAGAAGTTATGTTCAGTGAATAGCATAGTATGTTATTTACTGACCCCCATTTGAAAACCTCATAATTTGTGATTACCGGTGTCGGATATGTCGACAAAGTCCACATTAATTGTGTTAAATGGTAATTAGTCTTTTGAGTGCTGCCTTCTTCTTTGTTGACAGTTGTTTTTCCGACCCTTTTTTTTTTCCGACCTCTTTGCTTTTCGACCCCTTCTTTCTTCTCACCCCCTTTTTTCTCGTCCCCCCTTTCTTATCCGACCCTTTTTTTTGGGAGTCACAGGCTTATTTGGAGAAGGCGTCGAAGGCCATAGTGGCAGCCAATCAGCTTTCGGCAGTTCTTGGAGTTTTCCACAAACTCATTGCCAGTAAACACACGGATCATCACGGTTTCTATGTGTTAAACACAACTACGGAGTATCTTACCTTGGAGGATCTCAATCCTTTTTTGAAGCAAATCTGGTCCTTACTCTTCCATCGCTTGCAGGTCACTAACTCATCTCTCAACATCATTTTTTTTTTCTTTTGTCGTTTTTTTGGGTTGTCAACATCTTTGTGGTGGATATTTCGTTTTTTTTTATGTTTTCGATTTGGCATCTCTGTTCTACTGCATGGGGAATTGTTATTACTGTTAAGAAAGAAATAGTAAGGGGAGTGTTTGAGCATCAATAATTCTATCTCCGGTTTGAATGACGAGGATGATTGTGAATTGCAAAAAGAATTAGCACTAAGGAAAAAACAATTAGTATCATTAACCATATTTTGTGTTCCAAAAATAGCCGGGACTGTTATATTTGAAAAATAACTTACTGGCATTAACTCTAACAGCGATTCAAAGTGTACATTCTCATTGGTTTTCTATCTTGGAAAGGTTTTCTGGACGAAGAAAGAAAAACGAAAACTTTAACAAAGACCTCAAACAAGGACTCTCTTCTGCCTGAATCACCGACATCGAACCACATTTTCTCAACTTCTCATTTTCTCTTTTTTCCTTTTTTTGTTTGTTTGTTTATTCGTCAATTTTCTTTCTCATATCCAGGGTTCACGGACGCCGAAGTTTGTTCGAGGTCTTCTTGTGTTTATGGCCCTTTTTGTGGCAAAATTTGGAACAGCTCCGGCTGTAAGTTCCATAAATTTAGTTCAAGATGGTATTTTTTTTCAATTAATTGACCCTGTTTGGGTATCAACTCTCCCAAATATCACAGGAGATGTCGAACCAAAACTTTGTGCGGTTGCCGCGACAAAGCTTCTCACCGAATGTCAAGAATTGCAGGTAAATCACATAATTTATTTTTATTATTGTTGTTGTTATTATTTATTTATTGGCAGGTAAATCAAATCTTTTATTATTATTGTTGTTGTTTTTATTATTGGTTTATTGGCAGGTAACAATTATTGCTGTTATAAATATTTATTTATTGGCTGGTGGTTTACCATATCCGTGACATCTGATTTTTTCTCAAATTTGTCGTCTGATGTTTCACATATTTATCTTTTGTACATTTTTTGTCTTGACTTTTTCACGTTTTTGCTTTTATGGTTAATAAATGGTTTCGTGAATAAAGAAGACCGACAAGCTTTGTAGATTTTCTGAGGCTATACTTTTTAAAACCTTTGTGATTTTTTTGTGGGCTGAGTGATGTTAGAAAGAGAAGGTTTAAAATCGATTTTTTTGACAAAATAAGGCTGGAATTAGTCAGCCTCTTTATGAAAAACAAAGATTTGACCAGAAACCCTCAGTTTGAAAGGCTTGAGGCTTGTGTTTCTTGTTATTTCTTCACCACACGAAGATCCCAAGCACTCGAATGATTAAACTGTTTTTACTTTAAAAAGGACATCCTTAAAGCGTTCAACAGAAAACCAACGGAATGATTGATGACGGTTCACTGTAAAAAGAGCATTCTAAACCGAAAAAAAAAATAAAAAATCCTTAATTCCTCTAGTTAACCTTAGAAACCTGAGAAATTGTTTGCAACTCTAAAACAAAGCTACATAAGACGAGCAGTTCGTACCACTTCCCAATTCACCAATTCTCAACTTTCCTTATATTTACTTTTAGTACTTTTGCTAACAACAGTTTTGCTAATGAACAGTTCTGCTTATAAATATACAGTTTTGGCTTTAATACTACTTTTGCTTCTAAAATGATTTTGCTAATGTTTATATTATATATTATTTTAAACAGGTTGACGCGACTTTACCTTTGTGGGGTCGTTTACTGAATGCAACGGTAACTGTGACGGTCCGTCCCCAGGAGGAGAGAGTGGAGGATGAGGGGGAAGGAGAGGGAGAGGGTTTAGAAGAGGCTTTAGGAGGAGGATATCAAACTGCCTTTGCTCAATTGCAACAAGCAGGAAAGAGGGAGGAGGACCCTTTACCTAATATTCGAGACCAGAAAGAATTTTTAGTTAGATCTTTGGGAGGATTACTTAACCAGTCGAAGGGAAAATTTCTTGGAGTTTTACAAAGTGCTTTATCACTGGAAAATCAAGAAGCCTTACGACAATTATGTGTCACGTATAATGTGGTTTTGGCGTAATTTGGAGAAAAATTGCAGAAAAAAACGAAAGTGTAGTAAGGTGAGTGTATTATGGAGAACTATTGACTCAGGAATAACCTTAGTTGTACTTTTAAGTAGTGATTTTAATTTTTGGAGATGGTGGATTGAGGAGGGTTTAAGTGGGAGGCTTAAGGAGGGAAGGGAAAGGAGAAAAGAGGAAACGGGGTTTATAGGGAAGTTGCAAAGTGCTATTAAGTGTAAAAACAAAGATAAAGAAAAAGAAAAATCAAAAGCCTCAAAAGTTGGAGGATGAGCACATCCGTAAACCTATTGTGGGAGTCGGTTTTGTGTCAATATCTAATCTAATATATAATATTAATATTTTTGATTGTGGGGAGTTGAAAGGTCCACCGAAGGCAATGTTTTATGTTAACCTCTTGAGATTTTTTATTTCTCTTTTGCCATCACACTCAATAATCATTATTAAAGTAAAGCAGAAACTAAAGAGGTTTTGTAGGAATGTAAGTTTTGTTATGATGTCATTGAAAGCTCATTCTTTGGTGTAGACAATCCTCTGCATATATAAAAAGACTTGTTTTAGTTATTTTTCCTTATTTTCTCCTTTTTGTTCTTTTTGGATGCAGAATTAGAATGGTATTATGAGACGACTTGATAGGTAAATAGATTGTTTTGAACTTTTGCACGTAAAAAATAACTATCCAAATGTGTTTCTTTGGACTACTCATTTTTGGATGGGAGAGAGGTTTTTGGCATCATTCTCAATCATGGTGAGTACCATTTTTTTCAACTTTCGATTTTTTTTCAACTTTCGAGTTTTTTTTTCTTTTTACGAATGCCGTTTTCTGCCAAATTGGTTTGGAACAGTTGACTCTTTGTGAAGTATTGTAATGCACATATAGTAACAACTTTGTTGTGTGGCTAACAATCGGTTGTATGGTCTTGCAGATGTATTTCGTCTGTTCCATTTTTGGCGTCAAGATAGTTGTCGGCTACCACAACTCGATTCCACCACTTTTTTTTTTTCTTTTTACTTTTTTTTTTCCATTTATTTTTTCGTTTCTGCCCACTTCTTTTTTTGTGCTTTCCACTTCTTGTTTTCCTTCTTTCCACTTTTCTTTTTTTTTCAGTTTTTCTGGTTAGTGGAAACGGTTTAGTAGGTGAACTCACATAGTTTGGGCATTTTGTAACGTGACAGGGAAAATAATGACACTCAAGTCAATTGTCATGTCCACTTAAAAATTATATAAAAAAAAACCCTAATTTTGACAGTAAAGTCAATTTCTGTGTCCATTTCTTTCATGTGTTTTGCCGTGGAAATATCAACCATTTGAAAATTACATTTCTTTTGTTCTTTTGGTTAGGAGAAAGAGTGTTTTCTTCCTATATGCATAATAAAAAAAAAAAATGGCTGACTTTATTAAGAACCTCTGTTTGTATTCTCCACTCAGTTTGAGAATTTGGCACATTAGGTTTACATGATGATGAGATATGGAAAATTGAACTTCAGACTGTGTGTGATGTAAAACGAATGATGTGTGTTTATGAACAGCTCAAAGATAGTTAGGGTGTCAAATTACAAAAGGCGATAATTTGCAAACATCGTGTTGGAAATCTTGTTGGAAACATGGTGCTTACTTTTCATGTGTCAAACTTACTGAGCTCAAGGCCAAATGGACAACATTTCCATCTCATGTCTCAAGTCACATCTAGTCTCACATAGTATCGGATTGTCTCGCGTCTTGTCTTGTCTCGTCTTGTCTCGTCTCGCCTTGTCTAGTCTCGTTTTGTCTCGTTTCATCTCGTTCTCGTCTCGTCTTGTCTCGTGGCCTCATCAACGTCTCTCGTCTCGCCTCATCTCTCATCTCTCCCATCTCCATCTCACTTTCGTGCAGTGTTTACAAGACGGGTGGAGCGTATAGGACAAAGCACAATCTGAATATTCGTGTTCTTGCATGCGGGCGAGAAGCCCAAAAAAAAAAAAAAAAAAAAACACAAAACTCCATAATGGCAGTTATAATGTTTTGTATCGAGAGCTTCTTGCCTATGTTCGATATGTGCCATTCTTTACCTACCGATAATTGATATATATTCCCGATATATCGAGAAGACTAATGTTGCGATAAAATTGCGATATATTGTGATAAGTTGGGTCGACAACTCTCGCGATATCTCTTTACGTTGGGCTGCCAAAAAAAATTCAAAAGCGTACTACAACTGTATGGACCCCCACCTCCCACCAGATATATCGCGATAATTTTTGTTCGTCCCGGAGCAATACATCAGACCCTCTGAGCTCTGACCATTCGATATTGTATCGAATATCGAATTCATCGTGATAAGTATGAGACATGCCAAATCCCGGATTGTGCGGAAATCCATCAAAACGGTTTGCAAAGAGAAGCTAGAAGAACCAAAGCCAGAGACGGTTTTTCACCTGAGAGAGGCACAAGGAGACTTTGAAGAGGCGCGTATAAGGTGTACTTTTGATAAAAGGACCGAGAAGGTTTTTCTGAAAGTGCCGAGAACATCTCTCAAAGCCACGAGATTTGATAAGAAAGGGGAAAGTGAGGAGGAAAGTGAAGCGGTGTTAGCCCATAGCTGTTTATCTTAACTTGGGACGATCACACTAGCCCGTGGTCGCACAATTGTCTTTTATGTAAAGAAATTTCTATTCTGCTCTCTATTTATGTGATGGTGCGCCTCTTTACAATGGAATGTGTGTATTAGTGGTCCAATGTTATGCTGCCACGTGTACTTTCAGCCGTTAGTGGCCTGTCAACACTATGTGCGTTTCCTTACATCATGTATTTCATGTAATCGTCGTTAGATTTCGTATGTGACAATTCTTCTTTCCGTACAATACAGTCGATTCTATTTTCCATGTACCAATATTAGTCGAGATCGTATAAATTCAAAAATTTACATCCAGTTGCAAAATTGATAGATTTTATTTTGATTCTTTTCCATTTCGGATGCAAACATGTGCTGTAATTTCTTACAGGATTATTGTCATTTAAAGAATGTATTATAATCAGACAACAAGAACGATGACGATTTGAAATTTTTATCCTCTCAACTATGTTCTCTAAAGGCACTTAGACTTTGTTGAAGAACTAGAGACAAACTATACATTCTAAACCTGAACACAGACATTACAATAGGAACCATTAAACAATCAGTTCCCTGGAGAATCAAATCGGTCCTTCAGTTAAAATGTTTTCCTGACAAAAAAAAAATGGTATTTCACATGCCCAACTGCAACTCGATATCCATGAGGAACAGTGCATTTTGTATCTAATAGATATGGGGAAAAAAAAATATTAACCAAATTGAAAAGTCACTGGTTTGTTGAAAGCAGTGGCGGTTCACAAATTTCATAAGGACTATTCAGTGGGAATGTATTACCACAAAACACAATTTTCAACCATAAGAACTGTCCAAATTTTTATGTGACGCCCTGCAATGTATTTCGGTTGAATCCTTTGGGTAGTGAAAAAAAGATTTCAGATAAACTCGACTGACCTGGCATCAGGCAAAAATAATTTACATGTGACCATTGGGAAAACTCCAGCGTTCAACTTCAGAAATAAGAAAAGAGCAATGGAGTGAGGAAAACATTAAAACAAAAAAACAACTCATCCAGAGGCAATGGAAAAAGAAAACGATCCGATTTGTGGAAGATTGCAGTAACAATGATAAAAAACTTGTCAACAGATTTTAAGGATCTGTACCAGAGGGCAATTCCTTGTTGATCCTCCTTTCTTCTAATCTGGTTTGATTTCATAACTACAACAAAAACTAAGATCCAAACTATGTTTTATCTACAACGTCCTATCCTAATGTTGAGGTATCATGAGCTTCTATAGCCATCAAATATCTACAAAAAGGGCCCAAAAGATGCCTCCTATTGGCCCGGCACGAATGCAGTGGCATAGGCCCAGGCATTGTTGGTGGCAGGGTCAGCAAGGTGATCCGACAAGTTTTGGAGGGGAGACTTTCCAGTGACGATGGCCTGGACGAAGAATCCGAACATGGAGAACATGGCAAGTCGCCCATTCTTCAGCTCCTTCACCTTGAGCTCAGCGAAGGTCTCGGGGTCGTCAGCCAAGCCCAAAGGATCGAAGCTTCCTCCAGGGTACAGTGGGTCGGTGACCTCTCCCAGGGGTCCGCCAGACACACGGTATCCCTCAATGGCTCCCATGAGCACCACCTGTGTTCCGAGGATGGCGAGAATGCTCTGTGCGTGGATCAGACTGGGGTTGCCCAAGTAGTCAAGTCCACCGTCAGCGAAGATCTGAGCACCGGCCTTGAACCACACAGGCTCACCGAACTTCACTCCGCTGTTGGAGAGGAGCTCAGGGGTCAGGCAGCCCAAAGCACCCAGCATGGCCCATCGGGCGTGGATCACCTGGAACACAAACATAGTTGCAACAAAGTAGCATGAGAACTGAACAACAAGTATCAAGAGAGACACGAACGTGTCTGAATGGCATCTACATTTTGAAAAAAGTATAACATGAAAGTTATAAATTCGTTAGGTTGATGTTATAAAGAGGTAAAAAGCATCTTCACCACACAGTAGGCTGTAAAATTGTCAAAGTACACTGGCAAAAGATGGCTACATCATGTCGACAAAAAATCTAGAAAATAGTCATTTACATATATTCATTTGCCATAAGCATCAGACACAAAAAAAAGATGAAAATGGCATGCCATTCTCAACAACGCACAGCTAATCAAATATGAAACACTGCGGTCACTCGCACTTGCAAAAAAACTTAGATGGCACAAAGTCAGCAGATCAGTGAAGTTATGGATGCTTGCATGTAAAATGATCTTTCGTTGTCAGCTCATAGTGGAACAAGAAACAAAGTCTGTAATGTCAATTCTGTAAGGTCGTGTTAAAAGAACTTGCTCTGCCACTAGCAACACGAGACACCGCATTTGGCTTGGGTTAAGTCAAGAAAAATAGAGTGCATACGCAAAAGGCATTACACGACAAACATAGACAGCAGCAAAATAAACCATATGACAAACCACTGCATCAAGCAACACACTCTTAACAGGCTACCAGCCACTGGACTTGAAATAACAGACAAATCGCACGAAGAACAGAGCATTAAGAACAGAGCATGAAAAACAAAAAAAAACAGTAGGAAGCAGTAAAAACAAAAAAAAGGGCATCCAGCAGCTCATGAAAAATTGTGTTTGCAGGCTTCTCAATAGTCACCTCAAGCTCACGGTTCTTGGCAAAGCTCTCAGGATCAGCAGAGAGACCAGCGGTGTCCCAGCCATAGTCTCCAGGGAACTCGCCAGTGAGGTAGGAGGGAGGATCTCCGGAAAGAGGGCCCAGGAACAGAGGGCGGTCAGCGCCATACCAGATGGACTCTGAGGCCTTCACAGCCGTCTTGCGCATCACGACACGAGCTTCCCCATGGCCGACTTGTCGGGCGAGCTCATTAGTCTGTCCTGCGAAAGTGGAGGGTGCAAGAGCAGGAGACGCAACGAGAGCGGACATGGTAGGAGAAAGGAGGTAAGTTGACAAACTTATTAAGCAAAGTATATTGCCAAGGATTGTCAGTAGAAAGTTTCAGGCAATGGAAGGAACTGATGTAAAAAACTGCTGTATTTTGGTTTTCATATATATGGTGGATGTCATCCGTACGAATGCTAATCTAAAGCCAAAACGAAATTCGATACACGTGTAAAGAGGAAGATCCGTTTTGGTCCTACAAATCCGAAGCTGCCATTGGATGAGAGATTTGGTCTGCCTCCAACGAAGCCATTTCCCGTGATGAAATTTCAAACCGCAGCAATCGTCCAATCCTGTCGCTCCAACCGGATTTTCGCTTTTTGTCACATTTTCGCAATCCGTGTCTGAAATCACTGAATTGAGTGTTAAGCTTCATCATATATAAATGCTCCGAAACTCTAGCTAGATTAATATCACCCCTTCTTCCACTCTGAACACAGCTTAATTTGTTTCAAAGCTCTCCCATCCTCAACATCTTCGCTTGCCGTTCACTATGGCCGCTCTCGTCGCCTCTCCCGCCCTTGCACCCTCCACTTTCGCAGGACAGACTTCTGAGCTCGCCCGACAGGTTGGCCATGGCGAAGCCCGAGTTGTGATGCGCAAGACAGCTGTGAAAGCCTCAGAGTCCATTTGGTATGGCGCTGACCGCCCTCTGTTCCTGGGCCCTCTTTCCGGAGATCCTCCCTCTTACCTCACTGGCGAGTTCCCTGGAGACTATGGCTGGGACACTGCTGGTCTCTCTGCCGACCCTGAGAGCTTTGCCAAGAACCGTGAGCTTGAGGTAAAGTCTCAGAGATGTTTTTTTTTTTTCCTTCTGACGAATTACTATATATTCTGTTGTGCGCTTTTGTCGACGATTAACAGCAACTAGAAATGTGTTTACTCTTTTTCTTGCAAAGGTTGTAGTAAACTGTGCTCTTTATAACTTTGCAGATTTGAGTTTTCTATATCTTGCAATGAACTCGGGATGATAATAAAAGTCTTCTCATGCTGCATGACACGACAAGCTCCTTTCATCAGCTGGAAAGCTACCGTCAATGCAGCACAAGAACTTAAATTGCAGTCAATTGTAGCATAAGAATTATTCAGTGTACTAGTGCTCCTCTCTTCTTTAATGGTTCCTCTTTTGTGAGTTACTGACTTAATAGTATGTAATAGTTTGAAGTATCTGGACGTTGTTGACACTAAAATGTAAGAGCAAGTGTAATTTTTCTCTGTTCAAGTTAACTGTGGCTTTCATGATTTTTTCCCTTGTGCATGTTTTTTGACTTTCTAAGAGTGCTTGCTTTTCTAAAAAAGCAATGTTTCTTGGGAATCAAGACGCACTTCATGCCAATGTAGACTGGCAGATTCGATTTAATTACAGATTTTCCTGGATAGTTCTACATTAGCTTGAGAGTTCATGTTTAAAAAAAAAATGCTGCAGTGCCTGCTGATTGACTGGAACCTATGATGTTACATCTTTAGCCTGACAGAAAGTTTCATTCAATTTGCATCTCTCTGATGCACATTATTCCATTCTCATGCTTGTGTTGAGCTAATGTGTCTTATCCAGGTGATTCATGCACGATGGGCCATGCTCGGCGCTTTGGGCTGCCTGACCCCTGAGCTCCTCTCCAACAGCGGAGTGAAGTTCGGTGAGGCTGTGTGGTTCAAGGCCGGTGCTCAGATCTTCGCTGACGGTGGACTTGACTACTTGGGCAACCCCAGCCTGATCCACGCACAGAGCATTCTCGCCATCCTCGGAACACAGGTGGTGCTCATGGGAGCCATTGAGGGATACCGTGTGGCCGGCGGACCCCTGGGAGAGGTAACCGACCCACTGTACCCTGGAGGAAGCTTTGATCCTTTGGGCTTGGCTGACGACCCCGAGACCTTCGCTGAGCTCAAGGTGAAGGAGCTGAAGAATGGGCGACTTGCCATGTTCTCCATGTTCGGATTCTTTGTCCAGGCCATTGTCACCGGAAAGTCTCCCCTCCAGAACTTGTCGGACCACCTTGCTGACCCTGGCACCAACAATGCCTGGGCCTATGCCACCGCATTCGTGCCGGGCCAATAAGAAGCCTCCTTTTCAGCATTGTAGATATGTTCTACTAGCCTAGGAATTTACAATGTAGGTTAAATGGATAGGTTTTAGGTTGTTAATATTTATTCTAGTGAGAAAGCTAGGGAACGCAGTTTTTATTGCAGCAACTTTGCAGCAATTTTCATGTCACTGTATGTATTATTCTAAAGTCTTCAATGCAATGCTTGTCAACCGAAGGTTTACCAAAGAAATTTGTGTGGCGAGTGAGTTTTTTTTGGATGTTTATTTCAGAGATTTTACTGTAACTTTTGCATTTTGAATATTCTCTTTGATTTAAAACAGAATTTCACAACAGGGTCACTTCTTGGAGTAGGAGAGTAGTCCTTTTGTTCTTCTTCGATTGCTGCAGTAGTCATCAACCACAAACACCAGACCTGTTAGCATGATATAATGTGCATTGTACACCTCCTGCAATAGTGTAAACTGAGACAGTCATTGCCTGAGAAAATTGGCAAATGACGCTCTAAAACTTGTATGAAAAGAATGGAAAATTGATCAGAAAAGACATTCTAAATCTCCATGTGAAAAGATTTTAAACTAAAATATCTATAGTAGAAGCAATCACCGAAAATGGGCACATTATAAATATAAATACATCTGCTATCTGGATGTCAATAAGTTGCATGCACATCATTTCTTGTCAAAGAGTGATGACTGCTGCTTGGGGAGACAGGAAAACGTCATATTGCCATGAAGTTATTATGAATACAAGCTTCTAGTGTATTCAGAATGAAGGATAGAGAGCTCTCTCCTTGTAGAATTTATTGTCATGGCGGTGGTATTGGTGAAATATAGAGATAGACAGAATTATCATGATGCATGCACAGAAAGGGTTGCCACTTTGTAGCCTCCGTAAAATCATAACATTTAATAGTTGAATTTGACAAGCCAAACAGGAAACGAGTCGAAACAATGAAAATAACATTTCTGCTGTCAAGTCACAAACTATCATGCACCAGTTACAACTGCAGTGGTATGTGGTTCAAAACGTGCTGCAACTCTTGCACGAAACGTATTAAAAAGGCAGAAAACCATGACTGCCATTATGGACAACAAAACAATACAAAACAAACCAATAATGTCAAGAAAAATTGGCTCTGCCGACCTACCTCGCCAACAATTTTGTTATGCACCATAAATCTCATACGAGCTGTCGCTTGCAACAGCTATGATACTTAAAACAGGACCATGTTGCTTGAGAATGTCAACACATCAGCTACCTAGAAACCGAAATCCCATTCCTCAATATTCGATCGCATTCATATAAAGTGACAGATTTCGCCACTGTAAGTACATTTCAGAAAGAGACATCACAGTTGCTTTCTCCAACCTTCATGAAAATAAATGATAGCAAGCTGAATATTTCATTTTAGCTCAAAACTTCTTATCCTAGGGAAGTGCTCCATAATTAAATTGCCTAAAGGATGCTTTCTATTGGACTGGGCACAAATTTGGTGGCACTGTTGATTCCAGGGTCAGCATGGTCACCGGATTTACCCTTTTGAAACGTAATATTAAAAAACGAAGACATTGATTGACAGAGCAGCTATGTCTCAACCCATTGCCAAATACTGGACACTGTTCTAAACTAAGGTCCCTTGAGGATCCCATAATTGTGGATATCAAACTACTACGGTAGAATTATCAAGGTAGGTTTGGAGAAAAGGGAGCAAAGAGACAAGATAAATGGAAAGATGGATGAAGAAGACTCTTTGCCAAATTCTGCAGTGACATCATCAATTTATTTTAACATAGTAAGCTCTTCTATAAATGCGGAACGGTAAACCATCATGGAAACTGAAAAAGGAACGAAAAGGCAGAACAATAACGAAAATTATCACAAGGGGTTTTTTTGTCACAAATAAAAAAATTAATCATCACAAAATTGGTAAGACCATAAATTGATGTTGGAAAAAAATTAATCACAATGTCATATATCTACTTAGCAGTCTCATGCTGTACATTTTTTAAATATATCCGGCCCAAATTGGACATGACATAAACCGTCGGGCCATCAGTAGTAACTTTTATTTCAAAGATCAATTGTTACCTACACAAGAAAACCGATGACTAAAAACATCATCATGTACGGTGCAGGAGAAAGTAAGGAAAGACATGCACATCATAAATAGAGGCATACCTGATATGACATCACAGAATAACATTTACTAGTCATAATCTAAAGAACAATCAGTAAAAAACATTGAGCTCATGAGATGTGAAGATCAATATAATGGAATCGAAAAGGTTTCTCCAAAACGACAAGATGGAAAATTCTTTAGTAAACCTGCCTGCATTGCACTGAGGAATCGATTATTAAAATAATTTACAGCCAGATAGTGACATGAAGAATGCTGCAAAGTTGCTGCAACAAAAACTGCGTTCTCTAGCTTTCAGACAAGAATAAATAATAACCTAAAATCTAACAATTTAACCTATATTGTAGATTCCTAGGCTAGTAGAACCTATCTACAATGCCTAAAAGGAGGCTTCCTATTGGCCCGGCACGAATGCGGTGGCATAGGCCCAGGCATTGTTGGTGACAGGGTCAGCAAGGTGGTCCGACAAGTTCTGGAGGGGAGACTTTCCGGTGACAATGGCTTGGACGAAGAATCCGAACATGGAGAACATGGCAAGTCGCCCATTCTTCAGCTCCTTCACCTTAAGCTCAGCGAAAGTCTCGGGGTCGTCAGCCAAGCCCAGAGGATCGAAGCTTCCTCCAGGGTACAGTGGGTCGGTGACCTCTCCCAGGGGTCCGCCGGCCACACGGTATCCCTCAATGGCTCCCATGAGCACCACCTGTGTTCCGAGGATGGCGAGAATGCTCTGTGCGTGGATCAGGCTGGGGTTGCCCAAGTAGTCAAGTCCACCGTCAGCGAAGATCTGAGCACCGGCCTTGAACCACACAGCCTCACCGAACTTCACTCCGCTGTTGGAGAGGAGCTCAGGGGTCAGGCAGCCCAAAGCACCGAGCATGGCCCATCGGGCGTGGATCACCTGGAACACAAACATAGTTGCGACAACATAGCGTGAGAACTGATTAATAAGTATCAAGAGAGATTCAGATAAAATTAGAAAATTCAGAGCCAGTTAAAAAAAATGGCGTTTGCATCATTGAATACTTCAGCAACCAGCTTCTTACATGAATATCTCGGAAGCATTTGTCCAAGTTAAGAGAAAAATGATTAAGTATATGCACTTAGGCATTACAGACACATTTGCAGCAGATTAAACCAAATAAAAAGCTACTGCGTCAAACTACACACTCTATCAGGCTATCTGAGACTGGACTTGAAATAAGAGACAAAACACATGAAGCGCAGTGCAGCAAAATTTTTCTCAAAGAAACCAAAAAATAAAAAAACACGCTCAGGAGCTCATTCAATTGTAGTTAGTCTTTGCAGGCCACTGAGTAGTCACCTCAAGCTCACGGTTCTTAGCAAAGCTCTCGGGGTCAGCAGAGAGACCAGCAGTGTCCCAGCCATAGTCTCCAGGGAACTCGCCAGTGAGGTAGGAGGGAGGATCTCCGGAAAGAGGGCCCAGGAACAGAGGGCGGTCAGCGCCATACCAGATGGACTCTGAGGCCTTCACAGCCGTCTTGCGCATCACGACACGGGCTTCACCATGGCCGACTTGTCGAGCGAGCTCGGATGTCTTTCCGGCAAAAGTGGAGGCTGCAAGGGCGGGAGAGGCGACGAGAGCGGCCATTGTAAGAGATATAGGTAAGATATAAGAACTTGTGAAAGGAACGAAGATCACTTGGAATGGTCAAAGACAAGTGTTGGGCAGCAGGATGTTGAAAGGTTGTAGAGACGGGAAAACTTTTCTGGATATATAGTGGATGTTTCATCCGTACCAATGGTAATCAGAAACTAAAACGAGATTCGACGCACGTGTAAGAGGAAGGAGCCGTTCGGCCTTACAAATCCAAACTCTGAGATCCTATTGGATGCGAGATTCGGGCTGCCTCCACGAAGCCACTTCTCGTGAAGAAACGTCAACGCGCCACGAGCCTCCAATCCTGTCGCTCCAATCCAGATTTCTACTTTTTGGCCTTTTGGCAATCCGTTTCTCCCATCCCAAGTTGGCAGACTCCTCAGCTAGTCCCACCAGGAGCTATCGTATTTAGAGGAACACTGGAACCTACATCTTGCCAAGCAGTAAATTCCAGACATTATTTTCCAGTCAGCCTAACTCCATCTCCTCATCGTCCATTCTTAGTCCTTTCTGCTCACTATGGCCTCTCTCGTCGCCTCTCCCGCCCTTGCACCCTCCACTTTCGCCGGACAGACTTCTGAGCTTGCCCGACAAGTCGGCCATGGTGAAGCCCGTGTCGTGATGCGCAAGACGGCTGTGAAGGCCTCAGAGTCCATCTGGTATGGCGCTGACCGCCCTCTGTTCCTGGGCCCTCTTTCCGGAGATCCTCCCTCTTACCTCACTGGCGAGTTCCCTGGAGACTATGGCTGGGACACTGCTGGACTCTCTGCCGATCCTGAGAGCTTTGCCAAGAACCGCGAGCTTGAAGTGAGTGACACGTGGAATTTTCTGAGCGTTAATTTTTTATATTTTTTACGGAATTAACAAGGTGGCTTGAGGTCAGAATATTTGTTCTGGCCTTCTGTGTTTCTCAAGCAATTTATGGAAATTATCGGATCAAGCATGACAGTGTTTAGTTCACAGTAGTAGCTCACCCGAATTACTTCCTGTCAATTGCCTGTTTCCTATTATGTGTATTTTAACTCTCACGGCAACAGGAATTTTTTGCCCAGCCTCTAACTGAAACTCTACATGTATAGTAACAAGTATTTGTATCTGCTCTCGAGTTTTAGCTGCTTTTAAATGTGATGGAATTTGTCTGTGGCGTCTTCCTAGGGATAGCTTGTCAAAGAATCTGTGCATTGATTTGTTTCTGCTAGCTATTTACCAATATGTCATGGTTTATAGTTCCTACATTGTTGCTGGCTTTGTGGCGAACTTATAAATGTCCGCGCGAACTTCTAACCTGAAAATTAGGAGAAGCAAGATTTAGGTGCATCGTGCATTAACAATGAACCAAACCTCTTCTGAAGTGTATTTTGTCATTTGAATCTTTCATAAAAGCACTTAACCCATTGAAGCTTGTCTGACACCCTGTTCAGCCGATGAGAATGTTTAAATTTTGTGTCTTAATTACTCGTCCAAACCAATTTATTACTGAAGTTTGTTAATTTTCTGTTACCAAACTGTTTTATCTATATATAACTCATCTGCAACGCAGCTCTGAAATGTATTAACTTGTTTAGTTTCTATATCACAAGGCTTTTTCTGGTCTTAGAGACGACGGATGATTTCCAATCATGTGATTGCGAGTGTGTTTACAAAATGTTTTGATTTGGCTCTTCAGGTGATCCACGCCAGATGGGCCATGCTGGGTGCTTTGGGCTGCCTGACCCCTGAGCTCCTCTCCAACAGCGGAGTGAAGTTCGGTGAGGCTGTGTGGTTCAAGGCCGGTGCTCAGATCTTTGCTGACGGTGGACTTGACTACTTGGGCAACCCCAGTCTGATCCACGCACAGAGCATTCTTGCCATCCTCGGAACACAGGTGGTGCTCATGGGAGCCATTGAGGGATACCGTGTGGCCGGCGGACCCCTGGGAGAGGTCACCGACCCACTGTACCCTGGAGGAAGCTTCGATCCTTTGGGCTTGGCTGACGACCCCGAGACTTTCGCTGAGCTCAAGGTGAAGGAGCTGAAGAATGGGCGACTTGCCATGTTCTCCATGTTCGGATTCTTCGTCCAGGCCATCGTCACTGGAAAGTCTCCCCTCCAGAACTTGTCGGACCACCTTGCTGACCCTGCCACCAACAATGCCTGGGCCTATGCCACCGCATTCGTGCCGGGCCAATAGGAGGCTTCTTTTAGGCGTCTTTGTAGATATTTATTTCATGTGGTACATCAGAATAGTAAACATGTAAATATAGCTTGGTGGTTACCACTGTCATGGTTAGAAATTCCTACCAAAATTTCCCATCACAGTTAGGATAGTAGAAGCTAAAGTTGAGTTGAATCAGAGGTCCGGCTGGATCATGTTCACGTGTAAATTAAGAAAAAGGAAAGTTTATTTCTCTTTTCATTTACTGTTGGATAATTTGTATTGAATTTTGATCATCATGGAATTTTGCTTTGGCAATTCTTGTTGGCCAGGTTTTCCCACACTGATATTTTATGACCTGTTACTCCTTGGGCTGTTATGAAGCCTTGTCAGAAATCAGGTATTTGCTGTTGTGTAGACTGAAACACTGACGGAAACAGTTTTGCAGAGTGAAAAATGAAATTCAAAAATAAGAGGAATGGTTATCTTGAATATACATTCAAATTTAGCCCAAGGTAAAGGTAATCAAGGCATTGTTATATGTCATTGACCGTTTTTACAAAAGCATACCAACCTGCAAAACATCCCGTTATCCAGTTAATGCTACAACGCCTATTGTTATTACAGTTAAACATTTTTGGGCAGTCAAAAGTATTTAGCTCTGTGGACTGTTGGGTCTTTTTTATGATTCAAACGATCAAAAGGTAATTTTTATGATTCAAACGATCAAAAGGTAACTGTCTTACCTTTTGATCGAGACGTCATGATTGAAAATCGGATGAAAAAAGTGACTGCCCGGAAAAAAGCTTTCGACTGCCCGAAATATGTTTAACTCTAATAATGATGGCAGTGTAGTTTGCAAGAGCTACCAGCGCTGAAGTTAGCCCTCTGTATAATGATTCCGAAAAGCTAACTACAGTTCAACCCAGAACTTTTGACTTATTTTTGAGAAATTCATACTTTTGAGTTCCTCTGGGTTTATGAGTTATGCAACGGATTTGAAACTGGATATTTATAAATCTAAATACTATTGATATTTGAAGTACCATTTGGTGTTTACAGATTCTCAGCATCTATTATCTTATGTTAATTGCATTTTTTTTTCACTTCTCGAAAAAAACTGTCTGGAGTAACACCCTTGATAAGGAACTTTCTGACAAATGTCGATGTCTGTGACAATATAGAATCCAAAGTTGTTAATGACTAAAAAGGAAAAAAAAAAAAAATGAGAATGCCAATTATTACAATGATTGGCCAGGCTGATAATTTTGTAAACAGACATTTTTTTCAAAGAGCTTTTTCTTATTTCATTATTACTATGCTGTTCTATTTTGGAAGTTTTTTGAAAACAATGACTAGTTTTGCAAATACCTAGTCATGGTGTCGTCCTTGCCATCCTTTTCAGTCCTTTTGATTGCCAGAATTTGCAGCCAGGATTTTTTCCATCGATAGCTTATCATGTTCATAGGTCTCATTTTTATATTTAGAGCATTGCTTGGCATTGCTTCTCCTCTGTAACATTTCAGAAAAACAAAAAGAGTCTAAAAGTTTATCAACAGCGGAACAACCGTTGAATGGCGACATCTGAGAGTTTCCTCGCGCGCTCAAGGTATTGGAAGCACTGTACTGCTTTTTCCTCCAAAAAAGTCCACAGAAAAAAACAGGCAAAACTGTAAAAAGACTGAAACGAACAACCCGTGTGATTAAAACAATCGTGGGATATTATCTTGAACCATGACACTCCAAACAAAATAGTATTTGGTGAAACATTTAATGTTTTTCCCCTTTGCAAAAAGTTGAAGTCTGAATGCAAACATTGAATAATAAATGTTGGAGACAATTTGAATGCACAATAACATACTTCTGCGTTCCAAAAGCTGTTAATCCAAACTAAGGTCTTCGGAGAATCTCTGCGACTTTTTCCTGCAATATCAGATTACAAAGTATAGAAGATGAAAGGCAACAGGAATAAAAAGGGTTCTCATCTGAATTGATGATATATTCCAGTAACAGGATTGACCAATTTCTAAACAGAAAAAAAAAACATATATGAATACGTCTAGCCGAAAATGGAAACGGCAGTTACGGGAGCGTTTACAACAAAAAATCATAATTTCAAAGGTAAATTGTTTCTCACCGCAAAAACATCAATGATAAAGACAAACTATGTAAGGTGCAGGTGAAAATAGGAAAAGGCATGGTTCTCTCACCATACAGAGTAACACTGCCAGTAACACTATTGAAGAACATCCAATAGGAACAACAAGCACATGAACTGAGCAGATGAATATAATCGAATCAGCGTATCTCCATCAGAAAATGAGGCTAAATCGCATCCAGTAAACAACATATCCTTATTTTTGATTGGTAGTAACACCTGCCCCTGACGAGCATTGCATTAAAGAATATCCACGAATACATCCTTTGTACAGCTACAGTGACACTAAAATTTCTGCAACAAAAACTGTGGTTCCTAGCTTTCTCACTAGAATAAATATTAACAACCTAACAACTATCCATTTAACCTACACTGTCCTATCCTAGGATAGCACAACCTATCTATATTGTCTGACGAAGGCTTCCTATTGGCCCGGCACGAATGCGGTGGCATAGGCCCAGGCATTGTTGGTGGCAGGGTCAGCAAGGTGGTCCGACAAGTTCTGGAGGGGAGACTTTCCGGTGACGATGGCCTGGACGAAGAATCCGAACATGGAGAACATGGCAAGTCGCCCGTTCTTCAGCTCCTTCACCTTGAGCTCAGCGAAGGTCTCGGGGTCGTCAGCCAAGCCCAAAGGATCGAAGCTTCCTCCAGGGTAGAGTGGGTCGGTGACCTCTCCCAGGGGTCCGCCGGCCACACGGTATCCCTCAATGGCTCCCATGAGCACCACTTGTGTTCCGAGGATGGTGAGAATGCTCTGTGCGTGGATCAGGCTGGGGTTGCCCAAGTAGTCAAGTCCACCGTCAGCGAAGATCTGGGCACCGGCCTTGAACCACACAGGCTCACCGAACTTCACTCCGCTGTTGGAGAGGAGCTCAGGGGTCAGGCAGCCCAAAGCACCGAGCATGGCCCATCGGGCGTGGATCACCTGAAGAGCCAAATCAAAACATATTGTCAACACACTTGCAATTACATGTTTGGAAACTACTAAAATAACCCGTGAGATTTGAAAAGGAGGAACCTAGGAGGAACCACCAAAAAATGTAAAAACTTTACAGCCAATAAAAAGTAGTGGTATTTACATTTAGAAAAGAATACTGCGTGAACGTTGTAAATTGACTACCTGGTTGCTGTTACAAGAGGTAAAGAGCGTCACTCTAGATTAGGCTATAAGATCATCGAAGGACAGCGAAAAGATCTCCACAATTTCTCAATGGAGAGTGATGAATAAGACGCAGACAATTTGACAAATATCTTAGGCCACCAACTCTAAAACAGGCAATGTCAAAGTACATCGCAACAATTTGACAAGATACTATGCAAACGGACATAGTCAATGGCAGTAAGCATCACAAAGATAAAAATAAAAGAACAATAGATTGACAGCAAACAGATATCGATTAGTCAATTCCAACCTTGCATAGCTAATCTGCAGTCACCTAGAAATGCTAAGAAAAGTGGATGGCACGAAGCCAGTAGAGATACTTATAGATGCTTGCACATAAAACAATCGTTCATTGCTAGCTGAGAGTGGAACAAGATACAAAGAGAGTCGCGTGTCATCATTTAACAGTGTCTGTCAACTGTCGAACTGTGTAGGTCTTGATAAAGACTTCAACATTCGTGGACCAAGGACTACGCACATATCGCAAGCAACAGAAGACATTGATCAACCAGAATATAATGTACTGTTAAGAGTAAGACCGCTAGCAGGTTCGCACGCCATCAAATTACAGCCGCGTAATTTTTTGACAGCAAGTTATTGCTCTGAGCTGTATGTTAGCTGAAAATTTCGGTTGCATTTGGCCGTGATTAGGCAAAAACAGTTTAGAGTTTATATCCCTATGCATTATAAGACGCAGGAGTAGCGATGATAAACTAGTGCATCAAACGACTGACCCTGCCAGGCTACCAGAGCCTGGACTTGGAAAACAGACAAAATGCACTAAGCGCGGAGCAGAAAAACAAGTTTCTCACAACTGACAAAAAATACGAAAAAAGGCATTCAGTAGCCCATTCAAGTCTACTTGTTTTTTGAAGGCCGCTGAATAGTCACCTCAAGCTCACGGTTCTTGGCAAAGCTCTCAGGATCAGCAGAGAGACCAGCAGTGTCCCAGCCATAGTCTCCAGGGAACTCGCCAGTGAGGTACGAGGGAGGATCTCCGGAAAGAGGGCCCAGGAACAGAGGGCGGTCAGCGCCATACCAGATGGACTCTGAGGCCTTGCAGCCGTCTTGCGCATCACCACACGGGCTTCGCCATGGCCGACCTGTCGGGCGAGCTCAGAAGTCTGTCCGGCGAAAGTGGAGGGTGCAAGGGCGGGAGAGGCGACGAGAGCGGCCATGATAACAGAATTAGGATCGAAGGAAAAAAGTTGGACTTGGAAAAAGGTGATGTATTGGCAACAGCTCTGTGAGGGAAAGACAACTCTGCACACAATACTCTACTGTAGTAGGGAGGAAACTTTGATATGTATAGACGGGTCGTCCGTACAAATGCCAATCAAAATCCAAACCGCGATTCGACACACGTCACGAGAAGGAGCCGTTTGACCTGCAAAAGTCCCATATGTGAATCCTTATTGGATTGCGAGATTCGGTCTGCCGCCTGGAAACCGTTTTGGCGTGATGAAAATTTCAAAGAGGAGCGGTCGTCCAATCCCGTCGCTCCAATCCAGATTCTCACTTTTTGGCCTTTTGGCAATCCGTTTCTCCCATCCCAAGTTGGCACATTCCCAAATTTCTACAATACGCCCTACTTATATTGGCAGTACCACGCTGCGCTGGTCTACCAAGTAACGCAGACATTCTTCCACTGCAGCGTCATCTTTTCCGCTCTCTCCTCTCCTCGTCGTTTACTCCCTAGTCTTTTCTGGACACTATGGCTGCCCTCGTTGCTTCTCCCGCTCTTGCACCCTCCACTTTCGCAGGAAATACTGCTGAGCTAGCGCGACAGGTCGGCCATGGCGAAGCCCGTGTGGTGATGCGCAAGACGGCTGTGAAGGCCTCAGAGTCCATCTGGTATGGCGCTGACCGCCCTCTGTTCCTGGGCCCTCTTTCCGGAGATCCTCCCTCGTACCTCACTGGCGAGTTCCCTGGAGACTATGGCTGGGACACTGCTGGTCTCTCTGCTGATCCTGAGAGCTTTGCCAAGAACCGTGAGCTTGAGGTGACTATTCAGCGGCTTGCTAAGACAAAACAGGACTGAATGAGCTTATGAATGCTTTTTTTCTTTTGGCTGCCTCGATAAATGTGTTTCTTGCTCTGAGCTTGAGGCGACGATGGTGACATTATTGCTGAACTTTGTTTTCTAGTACTTGTTTACTTTCAATGGTTGATGAGTTGTTCAAAATGGTTGATGGTTGACTACTATCAAAACTAGCTAGCACAAGACCTTATGGATGTTGAGGTTTCTGAAGTATGCAAAGTATTTGCTAATTTGCTCCTTTTTTTTTTTTTCCTAAAATCCAGCACGGTTTCTTAATGTAAGTCGTAGGTGCTTTCTCTGGCTAATTGCGACAACAGTCTCACCTTAATATTTGCAGGGTGGTAAGTCGACTAGATTAGGTGTTCATGTCTCAGCTTAAGTGACTAGCAATATCGCCCTAATCTTTAGTAATACTGCATTCATTTTTTCCACTTACCTCTATGCAATGGTTGTAGTGTTCCCCTTCAAAGGCTCTAGTTAGTCACTGGTTGGTTGCAGGAAGTCTTCTTCACTCATTCATGATTTCTTATTGTTATTTGTTGGGATGCTTTTATTGGAGGTGGATTGGCGGAAGCCATGAAATTGTACACAAGAGAAAGATCAATGCATTGGAGAGAGGAATTGATTTGTATTTGGGATGATTTCATTAAGTGAGAAGAGTCACTTATATACAAAATATACAATGCTAATTACTGTGGAGTCTAAGCGCTCTACGGTGCGCTGTAACAAAGGAATCCTAGTCTAGATTCTAACAAATGTATGTAAGACAAAAGACTGGACCGTCGGCCAAAAGACTGGACCGACGGTCAAAGGACTTCTACGTAAAGGACTAGACCAACGTATGTAACGAAAAAGTACAATTGACTGGACCGACGTATGGAAGTACGGACAGGACCAAAAGTGAGACGTCCGGATAAGTCGGTCAACAAGACTTGACCGACGTAAGAAAACGTACGGACAAGACAAAAATATCCTACGCTAAATGTCCCGTAACACCCCCCCTCAAGCGAAAACTAGGAAGTAGATTGAGATGAAAATGAAAGGAAATTTAGCCAGGAGGAGAAGGAAGACGAAGGCCAGAGGAGAGGCGATGGTATCAAAGCTAGGGGGCGTTGGTAAGCCAAACGAGATGGAGTACATCGTGAGGGGGCGTGTTGGAGGAATGTCCACTTCGGACTCCACACATGTGTATCGCAGTAAATGCTGGTCCGCCAGTGCGCCGTTCATTGCCGTAAATTCGGTTTCAGGCGCTTGCATGCACAATCGGCCGGGTAGCTCAGTTGGTAGAGCTAGTGTATGTCTAACATAAGGTCCTGGGTTCGATCCCCGGCTTGGCCATTTAACCAAAGTTTTCACTTTGGCACCCATGCGATATGTAGAATATCGCCGATCCTCAACATTGCAAATTTATCTTTTTACCTCACCATGTATTTAACCGTTTTTTCTTTCATTTTGTCTTTGCATCTGTTCATATAAAAAAACTTGCTAAAGTCTGTATCGTCGTCCACTCTAAAAGTATGCAGTATTACTTAATATGCAATTATGATTTACCTTAACGTAGTAAAAAAAACAGATGCATCCATCTTTTTATTATACACATACATGCGTCACAATTTTCCAACATTTAAAACAATCTCGAGCAAAATTAGATACACCTTTATAAGGCCGAAATTATGATGAATGAAAAATGAAACATTTTTTACTGTTCTATGAATTTTTCAGTACAAGATTTCATCGGAATTTTCCAGAAATAATTAGGTCATGAAATCCTACATAATACATTATCACTTCGTTTTTGCCATTCTGTATGAACCAAACTGTTTTGAAAATAGATCTACGACAATCAAAATCTTCATTTCTGTATCATATGATACAAAAATGAACATCCTCTTGTGATTTTTTTCATGATACTTCGAGTGCATTGAACAGATATTAATCCGCAATGAGTTTTTTATCCAATCCGGTTTCAAATCCATATCGTGCATGACATGAACAGCGAACAAAGGCCATGATTTTTTCATGGTTTCAAAAAGAAAATGAAGATATGCTATGATCCAAATACACCGTTTTATCCAACCGTACATTTAACTAATTAATTTCTCTTGCGACTCTTATTTATTGCATTTGTTGATTATCAGCCCTAAAGTAAGCAGCGTTATTTGATATTAAAGGATAATTTTTACCACGTAAAAAAAAAAAGGAACTCTGATATATCGTTATACAGTGGATATACATGGATTAGGATATTTCCAAAATCCATAATAAGATCGAAAGAAATAAATACATCAAATCATGACGAAAGAAAGTCAGGCAAGCAAGAAACTGGGATAGTCCATCATCACTCCATTTGAGAATCTTTCGAAAAAGAACTTGTAAAAATCAGAATACAAAAGAAATTGTGATTTGTTTTCTTTAAATCACAAAAACTATAAATCCCTGTTGCACTACATTATCACCAACACCTAATTTCTCACACAAAACCAAAAATCTCAAGCTACAGCAGCTTTTTGCTGAAAAAATCAATGGTTACATATATACACGTCACTGCAATTCCTCTCCAAAATATACAGGTCCTATGATACACTTAAATAATAAATTATTGGCAGCCTAAAAGCCAAACACGGCTTTACCAAAAATGTACTCGGAGATAAGAATACCGGCAAAACCGACCATAGCCAGACGACCATTCCAGCGCTCAGCCTTGGCAGTAAAGGGACCATTCCTGTTCAGACAAAAGGAATAGAATTATCAGTTCACAATGTAGACGCAAAATGTGGGCAAAATTCGTATTGTTGAGGTAAAACATGAACTAGTCACAACAGATTCCCATTCGATAATGAATAATGCCACTAACTTCCGAAACCAACGTCCTTCACCAGGTTCTAGTATTATTTTTTTTATTATTATTATTATTTCCAGATGCCATACTAGATATTCTATCCTTGAAACTGGAGAGAAATAAGGGAAAATATTTGGATGACAGAAATCCTACTTGCGGCTGTCCGGGGACTCTCCGTTAAAGATGGGCACCAGAGATGCGAAGATGAGGATCTGAGTGGACGCCAAAAGCCAGAAGAGGCCCGGGCTGTTGGGAGAGTTGACCTGGTCAACGATTCTGAGGCCTGTTATGCGCTCTGAGATGAATCCCCAGGCACATCCCAACATGGCCTGCAAAAAAGTAAAAACAGATAAACCAATTATCAGACTTTAAAACAACCTGTGAAACTTGATCTTTAACAAAGTACCAGTTCATGAGACCTTGTAAGAAAGATATAGTCGAAACTTAAACAATTGTATGCAAACGAGGTTTGACACTTCAGCAGTTTAGCTTAGGAAAACAATTTTCGTACCAAACGTCCGTTCATGGTCTCAGGACCAGGACCGTCGAAAGCCATAATGCTGCCAAAAGAAATGTTGCCGAGCTCTGGACGGCGATCCACCTCAGCCCGAGGAATTGTTGTACCACGAGCAGGGACGGTTCCCACAACTGACTGCTTCTCACTGGAATTGCGCTCCTGATTGGCCAAAACATCTTCCTTTGTGATCTTGACTTTGGTGCCGTCAGCCAAATTCTTCACCTGTAGCAAAAACAGGAGACATCATTCAAAGCCAAGTGATTGAATTTTTGCTGCTTACAGGAAAGCGACAAATGTGCTCCACCTAACACTGCGTTCACTCGTCATTATGCAAAACATTTAGCAAATTCTCGTATTACAGTTTGGTTTGCAAGGAAAATGCGTACCGCGGCCAAAGGATCGTCGTTGGAAGCTTTGCACACAAAAGAACGTTTCTGGTGGAAAGGAGCCAATCTTGCTGCTCCAATGGAGCGAGAGTGAGATCGGGCAGGAAGGGGAGAGAAAAAGTTTGTGGATGGAACTGCTGCACTGACAGAGGACATCATGGCTGAAGCGGCCATTTTGACGAAATATCTGCGAACAAAGGAATGGTCATCCAATGTCAAAGTGATACTTTATTCAAAATGGATCACATGTATAATCTTTAAGGATTTAGCAAAGGTCGCAACCTTCCACAGCTAGAAGCTACATAGAGGAAAAACGGCAAACATTTTTAAGTGCTAGTTCCATTACAGTTGCCAGTTTGACGCCAGTGATGGAAATCAGAACAGCGTATCAAGGAAGAAAAGCAGTCCTGTAACTATGTTAATGTAAGCTGGTTCATTTTTCAAAAAGAGATGCCGCATTTTCGGAATAGTAGCTAGTTTCAGAACAAGAAACACTTAATCAGCCAAACATGCTGAATTTACACGCAAGCTGTTTTCTCATGTTTAAGCACAAAAACAGTTTGGCACGAGACTCGATTCAGTATTTGATTTAAGCTTTAAGTTGCCGCCAGGTGGACTGTAGCGGAAAAGACTGCAACTTCCAGCTTCTTCTAAGAATCTTCAAACTCTATGGCAGATTGCAAACGCCACCAATCGTGCATGAAACAACAAACAGAATTAAAGAGGGCGGTGTAGAGAGGCTTTCTCACAGATTTTCTGTAAATTTCGGTGAAAGTTATGTAAGAGAGAAAGGAATTGCTGAGATTGCTGGATTCACTTTTCAGAGATTGCTGGAATTGTTAAAACTGCTGAGACTGCTGCTGCCTGAATATTCCATTTATGCAGTTACCCAGCCGACCTTTCCGTACGACCTCACACCTGCGGCTTTCATTACTTGTCCACGTGTTGCAGACTCCGTAAGCTGCAGTCTGACACGTGTTAAAAGACTGAGAGAACATGTCGATGGTTTCTGCCTTTTCCAAGTATTAAGTTGACGTGGAAATAATTCTTGCTGAAGAGAGATCGGCTGCCATGTGGAGATCTGCGTCTGGAAAGGAGCTTTGTCTTTTAGTCCACTTTTTGGCCGTGGCATTCGAAATCGAATTTTCAGCATTGTCCACGTTTTGCATTTCTCTGTACTGTTATTGCGATGAGGATCTTACAAAATCTAGCTCGAAAATTCGAAAATTGTGAATCTGAACTAGAAAACGTCATAATGACGTCACGTTTTGAAAATTTGAAACGGAGAGCAATCCCTTTCGGTGTTTTATGTAATAATGGGAATGCAAAGTATAATTTAAATGGTCGGTTTTTTGTCGTGAAGGAAACGTGCTGCAGGCTCGCTTACATTTTTCGGAAAACGGTGGGCTCTGCGTTTCAATAGAGTTTTGCCCTAAGTCGCCGCTTCAAATTTATGCGAAGATGCAGTCGCTGAACATCTCCAAATAGTCCATAGAACAGGGCACACGTGCGAATTTCAGATGTGTCGCCGACTATTGGCCTACGACGTTGTCGGCAGATTAGTTCGACATCGTCCAATCAAGGCACCGCAATAAAACATTTTCTGTACGGCATGTGTTATGTAGTGGAAATTTGGACTTTTTCAGCACGATGGTGAACAATTTGTTTTAAATTGACGCAGCAAGTACTGTTACTTATTGAAACAATTCTTCTGCTATTCGACCTATTACCATAGAATTGGACACAGTTTTGGCTCAAGTATGAATCAATGTGAGCAGTAGGGACATAAGAACTATGTGAGGTGAATAAATGTGTTCCACTGCATAGATGACGGTTTATAATTTGTAAGTGAAAGTTTAAAGTTGCTTTGACAAATGTTTCCACATTTTATCTTCCAAATTATCTGAACAGGAAGTGATTTGATAGAATTTGCGTTCCAATTCAGCCCAGAGACAAGTGAGAGAATGTCATGCAGAAAATGTGTATTCAAGGCTTTTTAAATCACTCTTGCCTTGGCTGTCGAGTACCCTGCAGCAGCTGATTCAACTTGCACATTTTATTTTCCTTAATTCAAAGCGTACCTTCTGGCTGTGTACTTTGCTTCGTGGATAAAAAGTACGCAAAACTGAAAAATTGCAGAATCGACAGCAGCGGGAAGAAGTTGCGATCAAGAGCAAATATTTCAGAAATTCAGTATAGGGAGAAAAATTTGGAAGGTTAGAAACCAAGAAGGCATACAGTTTAACACTCAACATTAGACGTTTGTATACGAACGACATGAATCAACGTATCAACACCTTCCGTCTGAATATTACGGTTCAATGTTGAAAGACTTGCAAATTCTTATCGATTTTATTTTACAGCTTAAATTCAACTTTATATTTATCGTTTTATCTGATACTGGGAAGTTGATTGAGCAGAACCTATGCTGTGAAATACACTTTCCTACACATTCTTATTTCCATATTTTCCATGACATAGGCAGCGAACTGTAGGGATCAATTTTGTCGGTTTTGAAAAACTTAGCAATGGAAAAACTACATAATCTACAATGAAATGCTGCACCTCTGCCTTTTTATCTCACGATACATTTGACCAATTAATTTTTCAACTCCTTTCCCACTTCTTTCTTTTCCCATGTCCTTTTCATTCAGTACTTGTCAATATGCTGACAAGTTCCACTACCTGCTATTTTCTGTTTGTATTTCCACAAACCCTCGAAGTAAGCAATAATCTTTTGTGATATGCTACAACGACAGCTCTTACCAGGTTAAAAAAAGGAATTATGCTCCATTGCTTTACGGTGCAAATACAAGTATTAAGATTTTCCAATATTAAAAAATAAATTAGAATCATCAACATGCGGCAAAAGTCTGCCCATAGGAAATTAAGCATTTAGGCCATCCATTTACATCATTCTTTGCTTTGAGAACGAAGGATTTGGAACAAATTTATCAATGTGTAAAAAACAGCCATGCTTTATTGTTATGCAACAAAAACCACAAGGAACAATAAACGGCATAGTCCATCATCATTTCACCTTTGGAATGTTTTCAAACGTAGTTTTATAAAAATCAATGTACTATGAAGAAAAAAGTACATTGTTTTTTTTTATCTTTACGCGATCACAAAACTGAAAATCCTCTTGCACTACAACACCATTGATAACTTATTTCTTTCATCAGGATTCCCGAGCTACAACAGCATTTTGCTGAAAAAAAGGGTCGTTGCAATATATACACGTCACTACAATTCTTCTCCGACAATAACTGGTCCTATGATACATCTATTGAAGTAAAGATAATGGCAGCTTAAAAGCCAAAAACGGCCTTTCCAAAAATGTACTCGGAGATAAGAATGCCGGCGAAACCGACCATAGCCAGACGACCATTCCAGCGCTCAGCCTTGGCAGTGAAAGGACCATTCCTGTTGAAACAAAAGGAAAAGGATTGTCAGCTCACTCTGTACACATTTTCCACACAAGATGTGAGCAAAGTTTGTATAATGGAATTTGAACATACCCTCGTAACAACACATTTCATCGTTGGACAATTAATAGTGCCACAGATTGGCAGAACCAACAGCTTTGGTTTTCTGAAATTGTTATGAACAATCTGTCCCTATAATTACACTGCTTTGAGACCATACTTAGATGAAGATAATCCTACCTGCGGCTGTCCGGGGACTCTCCGTTGAAGATGGGCACCAGAGATGCAAAGATGAGGATCTGAGTGGACGCCAAAAGCCAGAAGAGGCCCGGGCTGTTGGGAGAGTTGACCTGGTCAACGATTCTGAGGCCTGTCATGCGCTCTGAGATGAATCCCCAGGCACATCCCAACATTGCCTGCAAAAAAGTAAAAACAAGAAAAATCAGCTTTCCGAGTTAGAAACAGCCTGTGAACCATAATCTGTAACAGAACCTACCAGCTTCATGAGATCTTGTAAGAAAGATATAGTCGAAGCATAAACAACTGTATGCAAATGAGGCTTGACACTTACAAATTTTAACTTTGGATAACGATTTACGTACCAAACGCCCGTTCATGGTTTCAGGGCCAGGACCGTCGAAAGCCATAATGCTGCCAAAAGAAATGTTGCCGAGCTCTGGACGGCGGTCCACCTCAGCCCGAGGAATTGTTGCACCGCGAGCAGGGACGGTTCCCACAACTGACTGCTTCTCACTGGAATTGCGCTCCTGATTGGCCAAAACATCTTCCTTTGTGATCTTGACTTTGGTGCCGTCAGCCAAATTCTTCACCTGTAGCAAAGAAAATCAAAGTAAAGTAGTCATCATTAATGGCCAATTTTTGCTGCTTTCAGGAAAGCGGCGAATGGAACTCATCAAACTCTTAGTTTCTTTCGTCATCTTGCAAAATATTCAGCAGATTCTTGTATTACAGTTTGCAAAAACAATGCGTACCGCGGCCAAAGGATCGTCATTGGAAGCTTTGCACACAAAAGAGTGTTTCTGGTGGAAAGGAGCCAATCTTGCTGCTCCAATGGAGCAAGAGTGAGATCGGGCAGGAAGGGGAGAGAAAAATTTTGTGGATGGAACTGCTGCACTGACAGGGGACATCATGGCTGAAGCGGCCATTTTGACGGAAATCTGCGATCACAATACAAAAAAGTTGTTACTGGAATGTGGTGAAGAAAATGTAGGATACATTGCCATCCACTGTAAAAGTGAAGTTTATAACTTGCAACGTGTTTTAAAGCTAGGGTTACGACCTCGAAGGGATAAACACTATTTAAAATTTGCGACATTTGTAATTCTGATTTCGTTACAGTTCACAATTGATGTCAGTCATGGATCGTAAAACAAATTATTTAAGGGAGAGAAGCAGTCCTGTAACGTTGTTAACATAAATTGGTAAACTTTACGACAGGAGGTGCCGCATCAATTACTGTAGCTATTTTCAGACAAGAAGCACATAGCAGCCAATCACGCTGAAATGAAATTTAAGCCGCTGTCCTACATCCATTCATACAAAGGCAATTTGAATCCGAATTTAAATTAATATCTAATTTAAGCTTTTGATTGCAAGCAGGTGGAATATAGCGGAAAAGACTTCTAAGAATCTTCGAACTCGATGGCAGGTTACAAACGCCACTAATGTTACGAGAAATAACAACACAAAAAAATGAGCGGTACGGAAAGGCTTGCTCACAGATAGTTTCTGCAAAGTTTGGTAGAAGCTGAGTGAGAAAAGAAGCGCTAGATCACTAGATTGCTGGAATTGCTGGAATTGCTGGAGTTACTGGAATTGCAGCTGCCTGAAAACTTATTTATATGAAGTACACCAGTTCCACAGCCGTCCTTTACGTACGGGCTCACACGTGCAGTCTGTACTGATTGTCCACGTCTCGGTACGTCTGTGAATTCCAACATGACACATGTAAAAGAAATGCGTGAACATGTCGATGGCATTCGCCATATCCAAGTGATACGCTGACGTAGGAAAGTGTTCTTGCCGAGGAGAGATCGGCTGCCACGTTGAGATCTGCGCCTGGAAGGAGCTTTGTCTTTTTGTCCACTTTTTGGCCGAGGTGTTCGAAAATCAAGTTTTGTGTACCGTCCACGTTTGGCATATCTCTTGTACTGAACTTGTGTCTTTTTCGCGAGTCAGATCTTGCAAAATCGACCACGAACGTCCCGATTTTTCTATCTCAAGTAGAAAACGACAGGACGACTATTCTTCTAGAAAAGTTGAAGCAGGGAACTCCAGGATTCCAGGAACATTTGTAACAAAAGGATGAACGTCCGTTTTTGCTTTGCCCTTTTTCTAAAAAGGGAAAAGCATTCTGGTCGCATTCGTCTCTGGTGACAACGATAAATGATCGTCGATTTTTTTTGTGTAAGATCATGAGCCGTTGAGTGATTTGAGTTTAGATTGGCTTTGTCATGTTGACATGTTCCAATTTTGATGTTTTGAACAGAGACACGTGGTACAATTCTATTTGTTGTATTTCGCGTGGTTGTAATGGTATGATAAACGGCCAGATAAATTCCACGTCACGCCAAAATCAAAATGTCATGTTATCAATACCGGCAAAGTATCGTACTTTTAATTTTTGCGCGTGCGATCCCGTCACATTACGCCACGCTGTACAAAAACGAAAGGCCCTTGGCAACCAAAGGGCAAAGCACCGGGTCGCCCGCGACTATTATTAACGCAGAGCTATTCGTCAACGTAGGAAGCAGTTGACCTGCCACAAAAGATATTCTACCAATGGAATTGTGTCCGTCTCTACCATCATTACATACGACAGCCAAACAGAGGGCCCTCCGTTACAATGGGCATTCGCGGTAAGTTGCGGATTGCCGAATCGCTCTAATCTTCTAAATTTCATGTAACAGTGATATAGGCATTTCAAGCTGTATCGCCGATTATCGGTCAATAAAGCTGTGGGCAGACGATTTCGAGACGGTTCAAATAAGACATCACAGTAAAACGTGTGTGCTTGTGCTACACGTGGAACCTTGGCGTTTTCCGTATGAACTGACGCAGCAAGTATTTCTCTGTACTTATTTATTATTTTTTTTCCAGTCAATCTATAACTGAGAAAATGGATCCTCCTGCCAAAACATGGCTTGGTTTAAATCATTTTGAACGACAGGGAAATGTTAATACTTCTGAGTTTACGGCGCACAAATGAGGTCTCTTCAGTCGATAATGACTTCAAATTTAGGGTTAAGGTTCAACATTACTTTTACATAAATTTCGACATTCAATTTTTCAAATCATCTCAATAACAAGTGATTACTATGAAAGAGTAGCGCAACCTTTTCAACCTAAAAGACAAGTGACAGAAAGTTACTGCTGTAGAATGCCCAATGTGCACTAACAAATTATGCATTACATCTTTTTGATTATCAATTTTCACTTGGATTCTGAGCAGATTAACGCGGCTTATGCATTTTATTCCAAGGAATTAGAAACGCAGCTCCTGGTTGTGCACTGTGTTCGGTTTGTGGCTAGCAATAACAAAATTGACACAGAAAAGTGGAAAATGGCAAAATTGGCAGCAGCGGAGAGAAGATGGGGCCGAGAACAAAAATTCCAGATATAAGAAGAAATACAAATTTTGAAATTCAAAAATGAATAGTAAGTCTCAACATTTAACATAGAAGAAATTAAAGCAGTGTTAGGCATTATACGACAATTATTATCTCTCTCTGGATGTTACAGTTCAATGTGGAGTAGTTGCAAATTCATACCAAATGCCTTTCCGCAGTGACTATTTCTTCCTATTTATATGCTATTTTGGATAGTACTTGAGTGTATTGAACAGAGCATGAACCTAACGTATAGTTTCCAATGTGGTCCTATATACATTTCCTGCGAGACATGAGCAACGATTTATAATGACTGACTTTTATGCTTCTGAAAGCCATAGAAAAGTCAGAAAGTAGGTAAGCTACAACTGCAATGTTGCAAACCTACCTGTTTATCCAACCATTTGTTCAGCCAATTCATATTTTTAATGCGTTTCCGGCTCTTTTGCATTTGTTACTTACCAGGCACTCTGCCTACTAATTTCTGATTGTGTTGCTATCCACCCTAAAGTTAGCAACAATCTTTTATGTGCTACAATGATAGCTTTTGCTGTTTCAAAACAAGGACCTGCCCTACATCATTTTACCAAACACGCAAGGATATATATTTTCCAATATGTAAGATAAGTCCCATGCAACAAAAATGAGAAAAATCAAGCATTTCCACTTTCCATTCAATTTTGGCACTTTTTGAAACAAAATCTTAAAAAGGTGTTAGGAAAAAAGAAGAATTATTGTTATGAGATGGCAACCACAAGAAATCAAAAGAAATAGAACACCATCCTCCATTAATAATTTCTTTTTTGAACAGAACTTTATAAAAATCAATATTGAACAAAAAGTTCTGATTTATTTTCATAAAGATCAAAAAAATGAGAAACCTTTCTAATGGTACTATAGCACTGATGGCTAATTTCTTTCACAAAACCAAAACTCCCAAGCTGTAATATTATTTTGCTGAAAAGGTTGATCGCTACAATAAATTCACGCCAATATATACAGTTGCTCTCCAGTTTTACACAGACGTTGGTGTACTGTTGGATGCATTATTTGGAGTAGAGAATGTGACAGCTCAAAAGCCGAATACAGCCTTTCCAAAAATGTACTCAGAAATAAGAATACCGGCGAAACCGACCATAGCCAGACGACCATTCCAGCGCTCAGCCTTGGCAGTGAAAGGACCGTTCCTGTTGAGACAGAAAAGGAAAAGGATTGTCAGCTCACTCTGTACACATTTTTCACACAAGGTGTCAGCAAAGTCTGTATTACGGAATTCAAACATAAACTTGTGGCAGCACGTTTCATCCTTGGAAAATGAATAGTGCCACTACTCGACAAATCATAGTTCTATCAGACGTTGCTGCAGAACAGTATGAAGAAAAAACACAACCATTCCTTTGAATTACACTGCTTTGCAAAAACAGAGACCATAATTGGATGACAAAAATCCTACTTGCGACTGTCCGGGGACTCTCCGTTGAAGATGGGTACCAGAGATGCGAAGATGAGGATCTGAGTGGACGCCAAAAGCCAGAAGAGGCCCGGGCTGTTGGGAGAGTTGACCTGGTCAACGATTCTGAGGCCAGTCATGCGCTCTGAGACGAATCCCCAGGCACATCCCAACATGGCCTGCAATCAAAAGTAATAACAAAAAAACCAGCTTTCTGAGTTAGAGACAACCTGTGAAACTTAATCTGTAACAAAATACCAGTTCATGACAGGTTGTAAGGAAAATCTAGTCGAGGCATAAAATGCAAATGCGATTTAACAGAACAACATTATTCCTTTGGATAACAATTTACGTACCAAACGCCCGTTAATGGTTTCAGGGCCAGGACCGTCGAATGCCATAATGCTGCCAAAAGAAATGTTGCCGAGCTCTGGACGACGATCCACCTCAGCCCGAGGAATTGTTGAACCACGAGCAGGGACTGTACCTACAACTGACTGCTTCTCACTGGTGTTGCGCTCCTGATTGGCCAAAACATCTTCCTTTGTGATCTTGACTTTAGTGCCATCAGCCAAATTCTTCACCTGTAGCAAAAACAGGAGTCAACATTTGTGGCCAACTGATTTAATTTGCTGATTACAGAACCTTGACAAACAGACTCTCGCTAAGACTATGTTCTGTCGTCATTATGCAAAATATTCACCAGAATCTTGCATTACAATTTACAGTAAAAATGCGTACCGCAGCCAACGGATCGTCGTTGGAAGCTTTGCACACAAAAGAGCGTTTCTGGTGGAAAGGAGCCAATCTTGCTGCTCCAATAGAGCGAGAGTGAGATCTGGCAGGAAGGGGAGAGAAAAAGCTTGTGGATGGAACTGCTGCACTGACAGAGGACATCATGGCTGAAGCGGCCATTTTGATGGAGATCTGCGATCAGAGAGCAAAAAGTTGTCACTGGAATGTGGTGTCCAAATGAAGGATACGTTGTCATCCACTGTAAAAATGAGGTTTTATCAGGAATCGATAACGTGGAAGGTTTCTAAAGACTTAAAATAGGGTTGCGACCTTGAAGAGCTAGACGCAACATTTAAACGAGAAATTTTAACATTTTGACTTGCTGATGTCATTACAGTTGCCAAAATGGATCGTTAAACAAATCATCTAACGGATAAACGCAGTCGTGTGACATCATTCACGTAAATTGGTATGCTCTATAACATGGTGCCACATTTTTAATTACTGTAGCTATTTTCTGAATAAGAAGCACATAGCAGCCAACCGTGCTGAAATTAAACTAGCTGTTTCATTTATCCATTAAAACAAAGACAGACTGACACTAAACTTAAATCAATATCTGGTTTAGGCTTTTAGTTGGAAGCAGGTGAACTTGTAGCGGAAAAGTTTACAACTTCCAGCTACTTCTAAGAATCCTCAAACTTGATGGCAGATGACAAACGCTACTACTGTCACATGAAACAGCAGTCACATAGGAAACGAGTGGTTCAGGTTCGCTTACTCACAGATAGATTCTGCAACGTTTGGTAGAAGGTATGTGAGGAGTGAAAAAGTATATTGCTGAAATTGCTGCAATTGCTGGAATGCTGGAACTTCAGCGCCTGAAAACTTATTTATATGAAGTACACCAGTTCCACAGCCGACCTTTACGTACGGGCTCACAAGTGCAATTTGTACTATTCGTCCACGTTTCGGAAAGTCTGTAAATTACAACCTGACACGTGTAAAACGTTCGCGTGAACATGTCGACGGTATTCTTCCATATCTAGGCGATACTCTGACGTGGAACAATTTTCTCGCTGTAGAGAGATCGGCTGCCACGTTGAGATCTGCAACAAAGAGGTGGCAATAAAGACTTGACAAAACAGATCTGTGCCTGGAATGGAGCTTTGTCTTTTTTGTCCGCTGTACCAAGTTTTCAGTATTGTCCACGTTTGGCATTTCTCTTGTACTGAACTCGTGTCTTTTTTGCGAATTGGATCTTGCAAAATCTACTACGAACGTTCAGATTTTAAATCTCAAGTCGAAAACGACAGGATGACAACTGTACTCTCCCCTGAAAAGTTGCAATAGGCAACTCCAGGATTCCAGGAGCATTTGTTAACAAAAGGACAAATGTCCGTTTGTAACGAAAAGTTCGTCAACGCAGAAAGCACTTTGTCTGCCACAAAAAAGATTCGACCAATAGAATTCTGTCCGTCTCTACCATCATTACATACGTTAGCCAAACAGAGGGCCCTCCGTTACATTGGACATTTGCCGTAAGTTGCGGACGGCAGAATCGCTTAAAATCGTCTAAATAAAACATGCCTTTCCTGTACATCGTCAGATAATCCAGGAACAGCCTAGATATCGGCGCTTCAAGCTGTACCGTGGATTGTCAGTCCATATTGCGGTGGGCAGGCGATTACGAGACCACCCAAATACGACACCACAGTAAAACATGTGTACTGCGCTATACGTGGAAAACGAGCTTGTAGAAGTGGTACGGTGATGTGTTTATTGTGACGTGACACAGCAAATATTTTCCCTGTCAAGACGGCAGTCTCTCTATTCGTTTGGATACTTTTGCAAAAATACTTCTGCATCATTTTGAACTGAGGGGGTGTCTAAAATCTACTTAGTTTATGGTGCATAATATGGTCCCCTCAGTAGGCGATTCTAAATTTGTGGTGAAGGGTAAATATAACTTGTACACGATATTGGACGTTTTATTTTCCACATCATCGTATTAGCAAGAGATTGCTGTTAAAGAGTGACGAATTCCATTTTCCGATTCAACTTAATGACAAGTGACTGAAAGGTATTGTTGGAGAATGCCCAATGTACATTGATAAGTTACGCATGGAAGGTCTTTATCATTTTCCTCTTCACTTTCGAGTAGCTTCATTTCCTTTACGTAGTTTATTAAAGCATGTCACCTGATTGTGCACTTTGTTCGGTTTGTGGTGGATAAATGTGTAGCGGCGACGAAATTTACACTGAAAAATAGAAAACGGAAAATGGCAAAATTGACAGCAGCGGAGAGAAGATGAGAACAAGATCAATAAAACCAAAAATTCCACATACGAAAAACATATTTTGAATCAAGTAACAGTATGTTCCCGCATCGAACATAAAAACATGTAAACACAAGCAGTGTAAGGAACTATAAGACAGCTTTCTTTTGTATGTTACAGTTCAGTGTGGAATAAATGCAGATTCATATTAAATATCTTTTTGCAGTGTTGTATATTTCTTCCTTTTTATATGCTGACTTAGGTGATACTTTGTAAAATGCATCGAACAGAGCATGAGCACGAACCATAACGCACGATTCCAAATCTATTCCGGTTGACACCTTGCGAGACATGAGCAAGAATTATAATGACTTGTTCGTATGGATTTCGAAACCCACAAAATCCTCAGAAAGTAGATAGCTACAACTGCAATGTTGCAAACCGACCTGTTTATCCAGCCATACGTTAAAACAATTAATATTTTTTATTCCTTCCTGCGTTTGTTACTTACCAGACACTCTGCCTCCTAACTTCTGTTTGTGTTCCCATCAACCCTAAAAGTAAGCAACAACCTTTGATGTGCTACAACGATAGCCCTTGCAATGTCAAAAAACTATCTCTGCTCCATTATTTTGCCATGCATACATGCATGGATTAGGATTTTCCAATATATACGATATGATAAAAAAAAAATTAGATGAATCGTTATGCAACCAAAATCTCAACGAATACAAATTCAAGCATTTACACAATCTCTTCAATTCTGGCATTTTTTAAAACAATACATTCAAAAAAAATCCAGAGATATTTTATGCGTTGACAACCATATGGAATGAGACACACAAAAGTCCAAAACGTCCATTCATTTGCTAAGTTTTTTTTTAACAGAACTTTATAAAAAAAAATATTGAACAAAAAATTCTGATTTATTTTCCTATGATCACAAAAATCAAAAACCTTTCTTGTGCTACACTACCACTGATAGCTTATTTCTTTCACAAAACCAGAGCAGAGCTCTCGAGCTGCAGAAATCTTTTGCCGAAAAGGTTGATCATTAAAATAAATAAACGTCAATATATACAGCTGCTCTCCAGCGTACACGAGTCCTATGATACATTATTTGGAGTCGAGAATGTGACAACTCAAAAGCCAAAAACAGCCTTTCCAAAAATGTACTCAGAGATAAGAATACCGGCGAAACCGACCATAGCCAGACGACCATTCCAGCGCTCAGCCTTGGCAGTGAAAGGACCATTCCTGTTCAGAAAAGAAAGAATGAAATTGTCAGTTCACAACGTAGACACAAAATGTGGGCTTTCCGTATTGTTGAGATAAAACATGAACTTGTAACAACAGATTCCATGAATAATGAATAATGCCACTAATGTCAGAAACCTACGTCCTTGGTCAGGTTATAGTTTTTTTTTATCACTATTATTACTTCTACATACTGTTCTAAACAATCTTTACTTGAAACTGCAGAGAAAAAAGAGACAATAGTTGGATGACAACAATCCTACCTGCGGCTGTCCGGGGACTCTCCGTTGAAGATGGGCACCAGAGATGCGAATATGAGGATCTGAGTGGACGCCAAAAGCCAGAAGAGGCCCGGGCTGTTGGGAGAGTTCACCTGGTCAACGATTCTGAGGCCTGTCATGCGCTCTGAGATGAATCCCCAGGCACAGCCCAACATGGCCTGCAAACAGACAATAACAAAAAGGACCAGCTTTCCGAGTTAGAGACAGCCTCTGAATCTTAATCTGTAACAGAAAATACCAATTTCCTGAGAGCTTGTAAGGAAAATAAAGTCGAGGCATAAAAACTCGTATCAAAATGAGGTTTAACTCTACAACATTATTACTTTGGATAAAGATTTACGTACCAAACGTCCGTTAATGGTTTCAGGACCAGGACCATCGAAAGCCATAATGCAGCCAAAAGAAGTGTTGCCGAGCTCTGGACGGCGATCCACCTCAGCCCGAGGAATTGTTGCACCGCGAGCAGGGACGGATCCCACAACTGACTGCTTCTCACTGGAATTGCGCTCCTGATTGGCCAAAACGTCTTCCTTTGTGATCTTGACTTTAGTGCCGCCAGCCAAATTCTTCACCTGTAGCAAAAGAAATTCAAGCACATGAAACATCATTTAAGGTCATTATATTGAAATTACCTCTTATAGGAACTACGAACATGTTTAGCAACATGTCCTTTCATCGACATGCAAAACGTTCAACAAATTCATGAATTACAGTTTGCAGTATGAAGATTTACCGCGGCCAAAGGATCGTCGTTGGAAGCTTTGCACACAAAAGAGCGTTTCTGGTGGAAAGGAGCCAATCTTGCTGCTCCAATGGAGCGAGAGTGAGATCGGGCAGGAAGGGGAGAGAAAATGTTTGTGGATGGAACTGCTGCACTGACAGAGGACATCATGGCTGAAGCGGCCATTTTGACGAAAATCTGCGATCGTATGGACGAAAAAGTTGTCAGTGGAATGGGGTGTCCAGAATGAAGATATTGGAGGTGGATTGGCGGAAGCCATGAAATTGTACACAAGAGAAAGATCAATGCATTGGAGAGAGGAATTGATTTGTATTTGGGATGATTTCATTAAGTGAGAAGAGTCACTTATATACAAAATATACAATGCTAATTACTGTGGAGTCTAAGCGCTCTACGGTGCGCTGTAACAAAGTAATCTTAGTCTAGATTCTAACAAATGTATGTAAGACAAAAGACTGGACCGTCGGCTAAAAGACTGGACCGACGGTCAAAGGACTTCTACGTAAAGGACTAGACCGACGTATGTAACGAAAAGGTACAATTGACTGGACCGACGTATGGAAGTACGGACAGGACCAAAAAGTGAGACGTGCAGACAAGTCGGTCAACAAGACTTGACCGACGTAAGAAAACGTACGAACAAGACAAAACATATCCTACGCTAAATGTCCTGTAACACCCCCCCTCAAGCGAAAACTAGGAAGTAGATTGAGATGAAAATGAAAGGAAATTTAGCCAGGAGGAGAAGGAAGACGAAGGCCAGAGGAAAGGCGATGGTGCTCAAAGTGAGGGCGATGAAGAGCCTTGGTGAGATAATCGGCCACTTGGTCGGCGGATTTGACATAAAGAAACTGGAGAGTGCCATCTTCGACCCGCTCCCGAGAGTAATGATACTGAATGTCGATGTGCTTCGTCCGCTTGTGGTGAACAGGATTGCGGATCAAAGCAAGAGCTCCCTGGGAATCCGAAAAGATAGGAGTAGGGGCTGAAGGGGGAAACCCAAGATTGGAAAGTAGAGTCCGAAGCCAGACAGCTTCCTTGGCGGCGTGACACGCGGCCATATATTCCGCCTCAGTGCTGGAGCATGCCGGGGTAGGTTGCTTTCTGCATGACCAAGAGATAAGACCATTGCCCAAAAAAAAACACGAGCCAGTGGTGGAACGGCGGGAAAGCTCATCTTGTGCCCAATCTGAATCAACAAAACCCGTAAGAGCACTGGAGCCAGAGGAAGAATATGTGAGACAAAGAGTTTTAGTGCCGTGTAGATAACAAAAGACACGTTTGGCTGCGGCAAGATGATCAGGAGAAGGGCGTTGAAGGAATTGACTGAGTTTAGTGACAGCTGTGGCAATGTCAGGGCGGGTGGCCTGCATGGCGTACATAAGGGCCCCTACCATCGAGCGGTAAGTGGCATGGAGGGAGGGGGAGAGAAGAGAGTCAGTGGAAGGGAGGAGAGGGGCATTGGCATCTAAAAGAGTGGAAAGGGAGGAGCACTCTACCAAGCCAAAGCGTTCCAAAAGATCAGAGATAAAGGTCTCCTGAGAGAGAGAGAGGGTGCGAGTCGAGCGATTACGAGAAACTTGGATGCCCAAATAATAAGTGAGCTCACCTAAATCGGCCATGTCAAAATGGGACTGAAGGAGAGATTTGACAGTGGAGATTTCAGAGAGGGAAGGACCAACAAGAAGGAGATCGTCAACAAAGATGGCAACAATGATTAATGAGGTGCCAGAGCCACGAGAGTAAATGCTAAAATCGGCATCAATTCGGGTAAATCCTTCTTTCCGCATAATGGCATCTATGGTATGGTTCCAGACACGGGGGGATTGCTTTAAACCATAGATCGTTTTAATGAGATGGCAAACCAGATGTTCAGATCCAGGGGAAAAATATCCTTCAGGCTGATGCATATAAATGTCCTCGGACAAGATCCCATTTAAGAAGGCATTCTTAACATCCATCTGATGAACATGGAAATCATGTTCAGCAGCTAAAGCAAGTAAAGTGCGGATAGATGTCAACCGGGCAACAGGAGCAAAGGTTTCAGTGAAATCTATACCTTCGATTTGGGAAAAGCCCTTCGCCACCAAGCGAGCTTTGTATTTGTCCACGGATCCATCCGCTTTTTGTTTTACACGGAAGACCCATTTCGAACCGATTGCCTTTCTTCTAGGGGGAAGGGGAACAAGATTCCATGTTTTGTTGGAAAGCAAGGCATTGAATTCAGCATCAGCGGCAGTTTTCCAAAGGGAGGCATCAGGTCGTTTTAGGGCAGCCTTCAGAGAGAGAGGGGCTGAAATAAGAGAGGCAGAGGCCCCAGCCGAGTAAGCGTAAGCTAGAGAGGCGTGGCCTATGGAAGTAATAAGACGAAGGAGAAGGGTCAGGAAGAGGGGAAGGCTCAGGATCGGGAAGTGAAGGCTCAAGAGGAGCAATAGACCCAAGAAGAGGTGAGTGGGACAAAATTGTGGGAGAAAGATTGTCAAAAAGAGGATCATCTTGGAAAAGAGGGGGAGAGGAGGAATTTTCTTCAGAATTTGTGACAGGATGAAAAGGAACGGCAGCTGAGTGGCTGGCAGGAGTGATGGGAGCAGCCGGGAAAACAAGGGGGGTGGGAGAAGATGGAGGAGGAGGGAGACTTGAAGATGATGAGGGGGAAAAACTGGGAGGATTAAGGGGAGAGGGGTGGGAAGGTGTAACGTAGGTGAATTCAGATGGCTGAAGAGAGTGAAGGGGAAGGTTTGGGGGAAGAGGGTCATAGAGGGTGAGGGAAGGAAAGTCAGATAATGGGGGAAGAGGGGAAGGGAAGGGCATACGAGACAAGGTTTGGAGGAGTGGCGTTTCGTTGAAAACTACTTCTCTGGTGGTGATGACGCGATGTTGAGAAGGACTCCAGATGCGGTACGCTTTGGAATTTGGAGCGTACCCAACGAAAATGCCACGAAATGCGCGAGCGCCCAATTTGCCGTCTGATTGGAGGAGGTCTTTGTACCACGCTTCACAACCAAAGATTTTAAGGTGACGTATATCTGGTTTGACAGAGGACCATGCTTCCATTGGAGTAGATTTTGGTAAAGCGTTAGTGGGACAAAGATTGCGTAAGTAATTTGCGCAAACGACAACCTCTGCCCAGAATTCATAAGGCAAATTCGCAAAGTACAGCATAGAGCGTGACATGTCATGTAATGTTCGATTGTACCTTTCTGCAATGCCGTTTTGTTGTGGCGTCCGAGGCGCCGTTAAATGACGTGAGATTCCATGTTGCATGAGAAATTCAGAAAATTGGTTGGACAAAAATTCGCCACCGTTGTCACTCCGCAAGACCTTGATTCGTTTGTTGTGAAAATTTTCTGCCAACGCCTTAAATTCCTGAAATCGGGCAAAAGCGTCAGATTTATGACAGATTGGATACACGTGTGAAAAACGAGTGGCGTGGTCAATGAAAGTGACAAAATAAAGGGATCCACTGTAGCTACGGGTGACAGTCTTCAACGGAATGGCCTTTTGTTTTGCAGTGGCGCAAAACAAACGCTGCACCCCCCTAGAGTTAGTCTTCTGATTTTCGGCAATAAAGGCATTTGCATTAGAGAGATTTGGAGTAGAAAAAGAGAGAAGTTTTGTCTCTTCATGCAAAAGTTTGCCACAAAGTGAGTGAAAGGGAATGGATTGGTCTAGATTGTCAAACGAGGAAATGAAACGGGAAAAGGTTTCAGCGAGTCCTCCCAAAAGGGTTGAGGAGAGGTCCTCGTCGGAAAGATGCACGCCTATCATGGTGCATTTTCCGGCCGACAATTCGACTGTGCTAATCCAATCCTGCATAGATTCCGACGACTTTTTCATGGAGTTAAAAAACACTCGTTTTTGAACTCGGCGAGCGGCCCATCCGGTTTGAATGTAAGCTGCTTGAAGACGACTCCAAGCCTCGGGGGAAGAGGAGGCGACGCGAATAAGACGAGTGCGCTCGGTAGTAAGTGACATCACTAGACGAGCGTGCGCATCCTCATCCTTTTGTTTCCATGTAGATATTGCCAACTCTTTGGTAGCTTTTTCTGCTGGTGTATCAGTAGAGGAAAGGATAGGAGGTTTTGAAATTCCTATAAAATGGTCCCAAATCTTCTCGTGTTTGAAAAAATGCATGGCTGAAAATGACCAATCATAAAAGTTTTGGCCATCAAACTTCTGGATACTATTAGAAGTGGCATGGCTAGGCCCATAACCTATTGGAGGTGGATTGGCGGAAACCATGAAATTGTACACAAGAGAAAGATCAATGTATTGCGACAGTTTGATTAGAAACTTAATTAAGATGAACGATTTAGTAAGTAAAGAATGAAACGAATATTGAAGATTCGTTTTTTGTTGCAGGATTGCTGGGAGATTTCTCTTTCTCCCAAAACCGAGGGGAAAAAAAAGTCGGTGCCTCTTCAGATGTCACATTTAAACAACTGTCTTCGCGACAAAAAATTGTTTCTTCCGACAAATCAAACGGGACGCTGAATAATATCCATATTTCCGGAGACAACGATTTGAATTTTTCTAGCGAGAAAGTTACAAGCAAGAAATTTTCAAGCGAGAAGCTTCCAAGCAAGAATTTTTCAACCGATAATTTTTCAAGCGAGAAAGTTTTGAGTGAGAAAATTTCGAGTGGGAAAGTGTTAAGTGAAAAGTTTGACGAGTCCGGAGACTTAAGAATGGAAAAATGTACGGAATTCGAAGAGAAAACCCATACTGTTAATAGTGACAAGGAAACGAAAAAAGCGAGTTTGTATCCTTTTAGGAGAGGGAAAAGTTGGAGAGATATGGGTCGCGATGATAATAACCCCAAATTTTCGTACCTTCCAAGTTCCAAGATGTACTTGTGTTTTTGCCCATTTTTCGTACGGCGTAATATTTTCTCGTTGCAAGTCTTATTTTTTGTGAAAACAACGAAAAAAACCCTTACTTGAACACATGGTCACATACCCTAAGTGATCTTACCGTGGAATTCACATAACAACAAAAAGTGACTGTCTGCAACACTTTTATTTTCATGTGGTTGCCGCAGTTTTGTCACCGTAAACGTTCGCTGACCGTGTGAATTGCTAATTTTATTATGACGGTCGACCTTTGCAAGCGCGGCAAAATTTTAAGCGGTTAGAAACAATATTTTGAAAGTCAAACATTTCCAACCGATCGACCGTCAACTGTGAACTCAACAATGTTTTATTTGTACTTGTGTGTACTTCAAACGTACGTTTTTTGACAAAATGACGTGACTGTGCGCAACCAAAACAATCACTATCATGATCAATTCCCTTGATATATTGTAAATGAACTGAAGTAGCACATATCACTTATTAGCGTTAACTGTTGGTTGTGTTCTGCCAAACAGACAAGCGTGAACACATCATAATCACGCGAAGATAAACGTTTTGTCAAATTTAGTACTCAAATATATTTTAGTATAAAAGTCTTCATCGCGGATACATTATAGGAAAATTGTACCCAAATTGGAGTTATTAATAAATTAGAGTAAAATGTATTTTGACGAAAAGTGAAAAATCCAAATTGAAGTTAATAAACACTAATTATTTATTTTGCACTAATTATTTTTTAAATAGCGATTCACTATGTGCCTTACAAGTAGTACGCTCAACCCCTGAGTACAAACCAACCGACAAGTACAGAGCTTCCTAAAACGTGCCACATGTAAAGAATTGCAAGCGACGTGTCAATCTCAGAAACAATTATGTTAAAAAGGTCGTTCCTTAACATTCCCCTAGACAGTTTCTATTTTTCAGTGTCGGACTCGCCTTTTCTCCTTGATCTGGTTGGTTATTCCGTTGTGTGAAAAAGTCTTTGGTTTTCAATAAACAATTCAGTACACCAAGAATCATTTTTTTTGTTAATGTTTTTTTCGTCGCTATAAACATAGGGAACTGATCATAATAGTGGCTGTTATGGATGCGCACAGTCACTTACGTCATTTTGTCAAAAAACGTACGTTTGAAGTACACGCAGTTATAAATAAAGCATTGTTGAGTACAAATTTGACGGTCAATGAGTTGAACGACTTTGACTTTCGAAATATTGTTTCAACCGCTTAAAATTATGCCGCGCTTGCGAACGTCGACCGTCATAATAAATTTAGCAATTCACACGGCCGACGAATGTTTACGGCAACAAAACTGCGGAAACCACATGGAAATAAAAAATGTTGCACACAGTCACTTTTTGTCGTTATGTGAGCTCCACGGTGAGAGCACTTAGCCGCAAAATTGAAATTTAATCGTCTAAGCGTTACATTGAACTTGGACACAAAGTGAAACGAAACCTTTTAAACCTGAAGTACTATAAGTCTTGTACGAAACTATTGCCGCTTCGTCGTTCACATAAAATATTTCCGCGGAAAAAAAATCGCATCACGCTTAGCGAACCAACATTTCCTCGAAATCGACCAGCGTACGATTCGTACAAATGAATGCCCCTCGGCGCTTGCACCAAACCAAACCGACACAAAAGTACAGTACCGAACGAAACAAAACATAACCGACGCGAACCGAACAAAACATTTGACGTCGCGATTTCGGCTGACGCCGATTCGCCCAATATCCTAACATTTTACTGTTGATGTAAGACTGTTGATTCGTAGATAGTATGGCTAAATTTTGTCGCGCGTGACGACCCGCATTTTTTTCATTTAATTTTAAATGATATGGTTCGTTTTATTATAAAAGTTTTTGTCGTTTCTTGCGTTATAATATTTTCGTACAAAGCTTCTAGTACTTCAGTTTCAAGAGGTTTTGTTTCACTTTGCGTCTAAGTTCAATGTAACGCTTAGACGATTGAATTTCAATTTTGCGGCTAAGTGCTCTCACCGTGGAGCTCACATAACGACAAAAATTGACTGTCTGCAACACTTTTTATTTACATGTGGTTGCCGGAGTTTTGTTGCCGTAAACGTTCGTCGGCCGTGTGAATTGCCAAATTTATTATGACGGTCGACGTTCGCAAGCGCGGCATAATTTTAAGCGGTTGAAACAATATTTTGAAAGTCAAAGTTGTCCAACCGATTGACCGTCAAATTTGTACTCAATGGTGCTTTATTTGTACCTGCGTGTACTCTAAACTACGTTTTTTGACAAATTGACGTATGTGACTGTGCGCAACCAAAACAGGCACTATCATAATCAATTCCCTAAACATATATCAGCTTCCGATTGGCGTTCTTATATTTAATATCGGACAAATGTGTACAGAGAAAAGATGTTTTAAGTGGCCCTAAAAAACCTTTTAAGCCCTAATAACGATACACGACGGCCCGAAAAGTCGCAAGATTCTGTACAGCAAGGGTATCGAACAAGCCCCCATACAAGTGTCTGAATCTTGCAACTTTTTGGCCCCCAGGGGTGCCGAAGACGTCCGCGACCGCTCGTTTAGGGTTTATTTTTTCTGTTTTTGTTTTTTTTTTATTAAAAAAACAACCCAAACCCCAAAACCCTATTTCTCGTACCCGATCCCAAGAGGTGCCGAATGTCGGCGCGAGGTGCCGCGAGGTGCCGAAGGTCCCACACTTGTATGGGGGCTTGTTCGATACCCTTACTGTACGTCATATGTGCTATTCGTGGAAACTCGGACTTTCGCAGAAACTCTGGTAAAATATTAGTTTTAGTACTTTTCCTATAGTCCTACTATAAAATATTTCCTTTCTGTGCGTCGTCTGTACAATACAATACTGCTCAAATATTTTAGTGCGATAAATGTACGAATTGTACTACTGTAGTTGAAGTGTTGAACCTCTGCACTTTCTGTCGACAACTTTCAGAGCTTGTTAATCCTAGTACAGGTTTTTAGGTCGTTTATCTGCAAACACTGATCTAGTTATGGCATACGCTCGTCCCATCTTTCACTAAACACTCAGTGGAATTGTTCAAAAAATTCGATGGTTGTTTAAGTGACTAAATGATATTATGCTTTAACAACTGCAGGAAAATAGAGGATTAGGTACTGACGCTCTGACACCTTTACCATAGATTAGTCTCCCTATTATAAGAGCTGTTTCAAAATTCAGATTTCCACCTGAACGTGAGATCCTGTCTTCAGTAATAACATTTGTTGCAATGTATAATATAAGATTCGTCAGAAATATTCTCGCAGTATTTCTTTTTCGAATAGGAGATGCAAACTTCTTTATTTCTGCTTCCAACATTCAGAATAACCATTTCATGATCATATCATGTTTAAATAACCACCGTACATGTGATTCATCATGTAAATTGATGACATGTGTAAGAAAAGAAACGTCAAATGTCTAATGTATAAGAAAAGAAAGGCTTTGTTCTCTAATATTCTCCCTTACCTCTCCTAATTCTCCGTCAAGCATCGGACCATTCAGTAATATAATATTTCACTAATATACCATATTGATCAGCAAGAGAATTGGAATACCGGTGGGGGAGTTAATATGATCGACTGCAAGCCCTAATTTGCCTTTCACCTAATAACAGTATCTTCTCTGAAAGTTAGGATTTTCTGTACATATTAGCTCTTGAATTTCTCGACTATCCTACTAGTTTTATGGAATATAGTTGAGCTACTTTATTGAAACATTCCCCGATTCACAGTTTAAAAGAGTTACATGAAAAGCAATTTTGAAAGACTTTGTGCTTTATACGCTCTCGAGTATCAAACTTCTTCAGGTCTACCTGGTATAAGATTGATCAAATATGCTCTTTTGGGTGGGTTTTGTGTTAATATGTTGTACACTTCATTGTTTGATTTTCCTAGCTTTATTTCGGAAAACGTCCACTCTGTGTAAGACATCAGAATAATAACAAACGTAGTGGTTGAAAGATATAGTTTCATTTCATCAGATAAGTGAATATATATGTGTATTTTCGCAATTTGCGTTATGTCAAATTTAACAGTAAGAATTTCTGGGCCAATATTTGGATATTTCCCAGCGCATACTTGCAGCATACGACTGTTCAGAAATTGAATGTGTCTTTATACAATTTTCGTGAGCCTCGACTTTTTTCGATTACTTATATCTACCGCCAATCTTATAAAATTATTCTCAAATTATAAAAATCAGGAAATGTATGAATGGCATATTGAATTCACATTTTCATTGCAAATTTTCCCTGTTTGATCTTCAAATCAACAGTTAAAACATTTAGCAAAGACAGGGAATTCAGATTTTTAATAAACTGTAGAGGGCTGAAGCTTTAACGACATATACACATTTTGGAAGTCAATTATGTTGTTTTCCACACAGAAACATGAAGTTGATACATCCTTTGTTCTTTTCTGCAGGATTTTGTAAAGATGCAAATACTTGATATTGATAACGAAATATTCAAGTGTCAAAAGCATTGCGGAGAGACATAAAGTTGCACGTTTTCACATTGATTTGCAAGCCAATCCTTACAAAATCTCCTTTTCTACCCTCAGTTTCTCTTTTTCTACACTTCTAGGTGATAAATGTTGTATACATTACGTATGACAAATACGGTTTATGATATTGTTTCATGTTTATGCACATCTTTTAAAATTATCTCACAGTTTTCAAAACGAGACAACATTTGTACACGTGTTTGAATAATTATAATCGCAATTGGAAACCTGTTCAATGCACATTTGTAGTATTTTTTCTGAAACACATTCGATTCTTACCTTCAGTTTTATTCAATTCTTACATTCATTATCTTTCATTTAACAAATTGTACAAATTTATCCTAGTGTTTTCATCTACACAACATGCTTTGATTACACAGCAGCATAAAATAGCAATAAACAATCATTCACATCTGCAATTTCTGCAAAAACCAGCTAAAACCATAACCAGAATATGTGGCATGTTTTGAAAGACAACAATACCAGCCACATGAAGATGGAAATTTCACCTACAGATAAAGTAGAATCACACAATTTTTTATTGAAATATCTATTGTACATATGTGCAAACAATTACACTGGAACAATTACACTGGACTAGGTCAGCCATAAATTTATTATGCACAAATTAGCCAGACCTGCCAATGGTTGCCTGTTTCACTCATCCAATTAGGATAAACTGTCCTCAATGGTCTACTCTGCCAATGCTCTAGAAATGGAAAAGAGCTCGACCAAAAATATATTCCCAGATGAGAATTCCTGCAAATCCCACCATAGCCAAACGTCCATTCCATCGTTCGGCTTTTGCAGTAAATGGCCCATTCCTGTTAACCATCCAAGTCCCAAGTATAAGAACAAAAAGGTTATTATTGATCTCAATCAAGCTCAATATCTGCCTAACCAACCGAATCGAGACAAGTGATACATCTGTCCACATTCAATATCGACAGAGAAACCAATTGCAGCTATTTGCGTCAGTCAAATTGCACATTACTCATGGCATATTAATATCCAAGAAAGCCACCGCTTTTAGCAGGAAAACTTCTCAAAAAGTGAAATCCGCTTACTTTCGGCTGTCTGTCGACTCTCCATTAAAGATTGGCACTAACGATGCCAAGATAAGAACGTTTGCTGACGTCACCAACCAGAACAGGCCAGGACTGCCTGGGTAGTTGACCTGGTCAACTATACGCTGACCAGTCAGCAATTCGGAGACAACCCCCCAAGCACAGCCCAACATCGCCTGCAGTAAAACAAATTTGGGTGAGAAAAGTAGCATTCCGAAGTTACTGAGTTCGCAAATGGAGAATTGTCAAAGGAAAAAAAACAGCCTGGCTAAACACAACAATTCATTACTTTCAGTGGTTTCAGTATTAATGGCAAATGTCAACTCAACCATGTACAAAACTTTGCAAAAAGTTGATTAGCACGGGTATTTTATGAATCAGGAAAAACGACAAACGTTCATTTACATAATAACTTAGAATGATGATTTGTAGTGAACGGAACAGAAAGTGACATGCGCTTGTTGTTGATCAGGGGAAGTCTCCTAAACAATTTTTGAAACTGTTTGTTTCTTGAAAATGATTGGTTTTTTGAAATTGTTTAGATTTCTGAAACAAGTGTATCATTTAGACTTTAAAAGATGAGATTGCACTTACCAGACGGCCATTAATGGTCTCTGGTCCTGGTCCGTCAAATGCCATAATACTGCCCAAAGTAGTGTTGCCAAGCTCTGGGCGGCGATCCACTTCAGGACGAGGAATAGTTGTGCCGGCGGGAGGAGTAGTACCAACAACAGACTGCTTCTCTGAAGCATTGTTTTCTTGATTAGCCAAGATATCCTCCCGTGTGAGAGGGACCTTAGTACTGTCAATGAATTCCTTCACCTGAAGGACAGGAAGCAACAAAGAAACAATAAGGCTTCAAATCAGAAAGGATAGGGTGCATCAAAGGAGCAATCAGGCTTCGGAACAATAAAATGATAGGAAGCGTTAAACGAGCAATAAAGCAGTAAAATAGTAAACGGATAGGTGTCAAAAGAGCAATAAAGAGTCAAAAAAGTAAAAAAATAGGTGGCCTCTAAAGGAACAACAAGGCGCCATGTTAGAGGTCATCTACCTACGAAGCTGCTGTGTGGACAGTCCAGGGTTCTTGAGTTTAAAAATAAAATTGTCTGCCTTTACTGAAGTAGATTCAGCTGTGAATGAAATTACACAACAAAGCGTAACTATATAGGGAAATATCTTTGACCCAGCTTCAGAATGAATACTTGTAATCAAACAAGAAGAACGTAAAAACACTACAACAATGATGGTTTCACTGCTGGTGTACTTGTTGTTGTAACAGAATATTTAAGTACATGAATTTGAACAAGAATACCAGAACCATTATCTGCAATGTGGATTATGCATTTATCGACAGCTAAAAGAAGCATACTAAAGAACCACCACAAACTCCACAAACTCCTAACAGTTTCCATGCCAAGATTCTTACTCCTGCAAATCTATCTCCCTTGCTGGCCCGACACACAAGTCCGGGCGAGGATCGAAAGACTTTCACAGATGCTGGCTTTCGAGAAGGAAGAGGAGAAAAAAAAGTTGAAATAGGAGCCGCAGTCGACATGGACATGGTTGCTGCTGCCATCTTGAAGCTAAGAAGCTGTAGCTAGAGTAGCAAAGGCTTTACAGTAAATATAATAAAGGAAAGGAACTTTTGAGATTCTTAATGAACTGAAAATTGTGTAAGAGAAATTTTGATACTGAATCTTAATGGAGACCGGCTCCAGTTATAAATACTTTGTTCCATAGTTCCGCTGCAATATGATTCACAATGGCCAATCATGTACCTGGAGAGAGGAGCGACGTAAACACACTCACTTGCTGACATGTGGCGCCATTTGACAAGATCCTGCCTTTGCATGCATGGAAGTATGAAGTGCCAGGTGGAAACCATTTCAAAAAGTCGCAAATAGTCAGTCGCTAACGTTCTTGGACTCGAGCTCCCCGTTTCAAGAAGTGTAGCCATCCTGTCGTTTTCTAGTTCAGATTCGAAAAACGCCCGTGCTAGATTTTGTGAGCCCGGTTCGCAAAACGACAGTCGTACAGTACAGAGAAGTGCCAAAAGGTGGGCAATACTGAAAATTTGATTTCGAATACCACGGCCAAAAAGTGGACAAAAAGACAAAGCTCCTTTTCAGGCGCAGATCTCAACGTGGCAACCGATCTCTCTTCAACAACAATTTGCTCACACGTCAGCGTACTACTTCAATATGGCGGAAACCATCGACGTGTTCATGCAGTCATTGTACACGTGTCAGGTTCCGATATACAAAGTTTGTGAAACCTGGACAATAAATAAAAACTGCACGTGTAAGGCCCTACTGGAAGGTACGGCTAGGGTACTGGTGTACTTTTTAAAGTCGGTATAAATAAATCAAGCCTCGCGAAATTGTACCAACTAACAGCAACTTCAATTATTACATCAACCTCAGCAATCTCAGCAATCCTGTAACCTAGCAATCCTATTCTCAATTCTTCCATAATTTTCACCAAATTGTTGCAAAAGGACCTGTGAGTAAACCTCTCTATACCAACCTTTTCTTTAATCTGATTGCTGTTTCATGGCATCTGTAATCTGCCATGAGATTTGAAGATTCTTAGAAGTAGTTGGAAATTGTCGTTTTTTTTGCTACTATCCACCTTCTTGCAACGAAATCCTAAATCAAATATTGATACAAGTCTAGAGACAAACTGCCTTTGTCTGAATAGATAAAGGATAACAGTTTGTGTTTAATTCCAGCGAGGCTGGCTGCTTATGTTCTTCCTGTTCTGAAATTAGCAACTAGACCTAAACTGCGGAACATTCTTAGAATATACCAAATTACAGGAGTACTGTTGCAGAATTGCTGTTATCCTTTGATAATTTGTTACACAATCCAATCCTGACATCATCGACAACTGTCATGGAACCAGCACTAAAATGTCTGCAAATTTCTTATAATTGTAGCTTCTAGCTGTTCAGCAATGCAACTTTTTATAATCATTTTAAGACATTGCATGTTTTTAGGATGACAACGTATCCTTCATTTCGGACACCACATTCCAGTGACAACTTTTTTGCACTCTGATTGCAGTTTTCCGTCAAAATGGCCGCTTCAGCCATGATGTCCTCTGTCAGTGCAGCAGTTCCATCCACAACCTTTTTCTCTCCCCTTCCTGCCCGATCTCACTCTCGCTCCATTGGAGCAGCAAGATTGGCTCCTTTCCACCAGAAACGCTCTTTTGTGTGCAAAGCTTCCAACGACGATCCTTTGGCCGCGGTACGCATTAATACTGCAAACTGTAATGCAAGGATTTGATGAACATTTCGCATGACGATGAAAGGACAAGATGTAAATTTGATTCGTCCGTTTCCTATAAGCAGCAATATCAATGCAATAGCCATAAATATTTCAATATAATGGCCTTAAATGTATGTTTTCTTTGCTTGTTTTTACATTTGCTACAGGTGAAGAATTTGGTGGACGGCACCAAAGTCAAGATCACAAAGGATGATGTTTTGGCCAATCAGGAGCGCAATTCCAGTGAGAAGCGGTCAGTTGTGGGAGCCGTCCCTGCTCGCGGTACAACAATTCCTCGGGCTGAGGTGGATCGCCGTCCAGAGCTCGGCAATACTTCTTTTGGCAGCATTATGGCTTTCGACGGTCCTGGCCCTGAGACCATGAACGGACGATTGGTACGTCAATTGTTTTCCAAATTAATAATGTTGTATTGCCAAATCCCAACTGCACACGAATTTAACTGGTATTTTGTTACAGATAAGTTTCACGGGTTGTCTCTAACTCAGAAATTTGTTTTTTTTGTTATTATTTGTTTGCAGGCCATGTTGGGATGTGCCTGGGGATTCATCTCCGAGCGCATGACGGGCCTCAGAATCGTTGACCAGGTCAACTCTCCCAACAGCCCGGGCCTCTTCTGGCTTTTGGCGTCCACTCAGATCCTCATCTTCGCATCTCTGGTGCCCATCTTCAACGGAGAGTCCCCGGACAGCCGCAAGTAGGATTTTTGTCATCAGATTATGGTCTCTATTTTTGCAAAGCAGTGTAATTCAAAAAAGTGGTTGTGTTTTTTCTTCACTGTTCTGCAGCAACATCTGATCAAAGAGCTATGATTTGTCAATTAGTGGCACCTTTTATTTTCCAAGGATGAAACGTGTTGCCACAAGTTCATGTTTAAACTATGTAATACAGATTTTGCTGACATCTTGTGGAAAATGTGCACAGAGTGAGCTTACAATTCCATTCTTTTTTTGTCTGAACAGGAATGGTCCTTTTACTGCAAGGGCTGAGCGCTGGAATGGTCGTCTGGCTATGGTCGGTTTCGCCGGTATTCTTATCTCGGAGTACATTTTTGGAAAGGCCGTGTTTGGCTTTTAAGCTGTCATATTTTTGTACTCCAAATAATGTATCATAGGACCCATGTACGCCGGAGAGCAACTGTATATATTGGTGTGTGTTTATTGTAACGATCGACCTTTTCTGCAAAAGAATGTTACAGCTCGGGAGTTGTGTTTTTATGAAAGAAATAAGCTGTCAGTGGTAGTGTAGCACAACAAAGATTTCTCATTTTTGTGATCATAGGAAAATAAATCAAAAAGAATTGTTCAATATTGATTTTTATAAAATTCTGTTTGAAAAAAATTTCGCAAATGAAGGGATGGTTTGCATTTTTCTGTTTCTCGTTCCTTGCAGTTGTCATCGCATAACATTTTTCCGAACATCTTGTCAAAATATTGTTTCAAAAAATGCCAGAATTGAAGAAATGGTGTAAATTATTGGTTTTGCATTTATTGAGATTTTCGTTTCATAACGATTTATCTAATTTCATTCGATCTTACCATATATATTGAAAAATCCTAATCCATGTATATCTGCATGGCAAAATGGTGGAGCAGAGGCATTTTATTGAAATAGCAAAATTTCTCATTATAGAACATCAATGGTTGTTTCTTACTTTTAGGGTTGATGGTAACTCAAACAGGAAATAGTAGGCAGTATCTGGTAAGTAACACACGCAGAAAGCATTAAAAACATTAATTGGTTAACAAATTGGTTGGATAAACAGGTAGATTCGCAACATTGCAGTCGTAGCTTATCTAATTTCTGATTTTTCTATGGTTTTCAGAAGCATACAAATCATTCATTATAAATTGTTGCTCGTGTCTTGCAGGATGGGCAAATAGGAATAGGTTTGAAATGACGCTTTTCGTTTCTCAGAATCGTTGACCAGGTCAACTCTCCCAACAGCCCGGGCCTCTTCTGGCTTTTGGCGTCCACTCAGATCCTCATCTTCGCATCTCTGGTGCCCATCTTCAACGGAGAGTCCCCGGACAGCCGCAAGTAGGATTTCTGTCATCCAAATATTTTCCCTTTTTTCTCTGCAGTTTCAGGAACAGAATATTTAGTATGGCATCTGGAAATAGTAAAAATACTAGAATCTGGTCAAGGAGGTTGGTTTGGAAATTAGTGGCATTATTCATTATTGAATGTAATCTGTTGTGACAAGGTCATGTTTTATCTCTACAACTCGAATCTTGCCTTCATTTTGTGTCTGTAAACTGACAATTCTTTCCTTTTGTCTTAACAGGAATGGTCCTTTCACTGCCAAGGCTGAGCGCTGGAATGGTCGTCTGGCTATGGTCGGTTTTGCCGGTATTCTTATCTCCGAGTACATTTTTGGAAAGGCCGTGTTTGGCTTTTAAGTTGCCATTATCTTTACTTTAATAGATGTTTTATAGGACTGGTGTACGCTGGAGAGCAACTGTATATATTGATGTGTCTCAATTGTAACGATAGACCTTTTTGGGAAAAGACTTTTACATCTCGGGAGTTTTGGTTTTGTCAATGAAATAAGCTATCAGTGGTAATGAAGCATAAGACAGATTTCTCATTTTTGTGATCATAGGAAAATAAGTAGGATTTTTTTGTTCAATATTGATTTTTATGAAATTCTGTTCAAAAAAAACTCAGAAAATGAAGAGATCGTTTGGTCTATTGTGTTTCTCATTCCTTGTGCTTGTCATTGCATAACAATAACTCTGGATTTTTCCGTACATCTTACAGAATATTGTTTAAAAAGTTGTCAAAATTTAAGGGATAGTGTAAACTCTTGATTTTGCAGTCTTTGAGATTTTGGTTGCATTATGAGTTATCTGACTTTATTGTATATATTGGTAAATCCTAATCCATGCATATATACATGGCAAAATAATGAGATTTTTTTTTTTAATATTGCTATTGCCATCATTGTAGCACATCAAAGGTTGTTTACTTTTGGGGTTGATGGGATTTTAAACAGAAATTTATTGGCAATGTCTGGTAAGTAACAAATTCAGTAAGCATAAAAAATATTAATTGGTTTTAATGTATCGGTTGGATAAATAGGTCGACTTTTCTATACTTTTCAGACCTATAAAAATCAGTCATTATAAATCGTTGCTCATGTCTTGCAGGACGGGGAGGAATAGGTTTAAAATGATGCATTTTCGGTTAATACTCATGTTTTGTTTGATGCATTTTCCAAAGTATCATCTAAGATAGCATAAAAAAAGGAAGAAATATACAACACTGCAAAAAGACATATAAAAATGGAGAAATATACAACCATGGTAATAAGATATTTGTTTATAAATTTGCGTTTATTCCACACTAAACCGTAACATTCCAATTAAAGCTCTTATAGTGCCTTATACTGCTCGTGTCTTCATGTTTCATGTTCGATGAGAAATACACTATTTCGTGATTCAAAAAATGTTTTTCGTATGTGCAATTTTCGCCTAAAAATATGTTTTTCGTATGTGGATTATTTGATTCATTGTTTTGTTCCCATCTTCTGCGCTGCTGTCAATTTCCATTTTCGGACCTAGTAAACTTCGTCGCTACACATTTATCCACCACAAACTGAACAGTGCATAACAAGAGGCATTCTTTGGATTGTAAAGAATAAATTATAAAAGAGAAATGGAGCTACTCGAAAGCCAAGAGGAAAATGATAATCAAAAACCTTCCACGCCTAATTTGTCGATGTACGCAGGCATTCTACAACAATAACCTTTAGTCACTTGTCGTTAAGTTGAACCGAAAAATAGATTCCGTTACTCTTTCTCTTGTTAATACGATGATTTGGAAAATTAAACGACAAATCTTGTTTACAAGTTATATTTACCCTTCACCTCAAATTTAGAATCATCCTCTACTGAGGGGACCATATTTATGCGCCATTAACTAAATAGGTTTTGGGTATTCTCCTCCCTCAAAATGATTTAAACCAAGCCATATTTTTGCAGGAGTATCCTAACGAATAGAGAGACTGTCGTCTTGACAGGAATTTTTTTTGCTGTGTCACGTCACAATAAACACATTACCGTACCACTCTACAAGCTCAAGTTTCCACGAATAGTGCAGTTCACACGTTTTACTGGTGTCTTACTTGGACCGTCTTCAATCGTCTGCCCAAAAAGGCATACTTAATTTTGAAGAATTTAAGGGATTCGGCCACCCGCAACTTAGGGCAAATGTTCCATTGTAACGGAGGGCTCTCTGTTTGGCTAACATATGTAATGATGATAAACGACGGACACAATCCTATTGGTCAAATATTTTTTGTGGCAGACAAAGTGCTTTCTGCGTTGACGAGGGGGCTCTTCGTTCCAGAATGAACTCATGTCACAAATGTTCCTGGAATCCTGGAGTTCCACATTGCACCTTTTCAAAAAGAGTCGTCGTCCTGTCGTTTTGTACTTCAGACTCAATATCTGAACGTTCGTTGAAGAATTTGCAAGATCCGATTCGTGAAAAAGACACTATCAGTACAAGGGAAATGCCAAACGTGGACAAAACTGGAAACTTGATTTCGAATGCCACAGCCAAAAAGTGGACAAAAAGACAAAGCTTCTTTTCAGGCGCAGATCTCAGCGTGGCAACCGATCTCTCTTCAGCAACAATTTGCTCACACGTCAGCGTACTACTTCAATATGGCGGAAAACTTATTTCCACGTCAGGGTATCACCTGGATATGGAGAATGCCATCGACATGTTCACGCAAGCATTTTACACGTGTCAGGTCGAAAATTACAGATTTTTCAAAACGTGGACGAATAGTACAAACTGCACGTGTGAGCTCTTACTGAAAAGTCAGCCGTGGAACTGGTGTACTTCATATAAATAAGTTTTCAGGCGCTGAAGTTCCAGCATTCCAGCAATTGCAGCAATCTCAGCAATATACTTTTTCACTCCTCACATACCGTCTACCAAACGTTGCAGAATCTATCTGTGAGTAAGCGAACCTGTACCACTCGTTTCCTATGTGACTGCTGTTTCATGTGACAGTAGTCGCGTTTGTCATCTGCCATAAAGCTTGAGGATTCTTAGAAGTAGCTGGAAGTTGTAAACTTTTTCGCTACAATTCCACCTGCTTAAAGTAGTTTTTCCCGCTAACACGCCACCTGCTTCAACCTAAAAGCTTAAACCAGATATTGATTTAAATCAAGTGTCAGTCTGTCTTTGTTTGAATTGGATAGAAGATTATAGCTTGTGTTTAATTTCAGCGTGGTTGGCTGCTATGCGCTTCTTGTTTTGAAAACAGCTAAGAAAATTGAAATGGGGCACCTCCTGTTACAGGATGCACCAATTTACATAAACAATGTTACGCGACTGCGTTTATCCCTTAGATGATTTGTTAAGCGATCCATTCCTGAAGTCATTAGCAACTGTAATGACATCAGCAAGTCAAAATGTCAGGATTTTCTTTCAAATGTAGCGTCTATCGCTTCAAGGTCGTAACCCTATTTTAAGTTATTGAAACCGTTGAATGTGATTGATTCCACAAAAAACTTCATTTTTGCAGTGGATGACAACGTATCCTTCATTATGGACACCACATTCCAGTGACAACTTTTTTGCACTCTGATCGCAGATTTCCGCCAAAATGGCCGCTTCAGCCATGATGTCCTCTGTCAGTGCAGCAGTTCCATCCACAAATTTTTTCTCTCCCCTTCCTGCCAGATCTCACTCTCGCTCCATTGGAGCAGCAAGATTGGCTCCTTTCCACCAGAAACGCTCTTTTGTGTGCAAAGCTTCCAACGACGATCCTTTGGCTGCGGTACGCATTATTACTACAAACTGTAATGCAAGGGTTTGATGAACATTTTGCATGACGATGAAAGGACAAGATGTAAATTTGATTCGTCCGTTTCCTTTAAGCAGCAATATCAATGCAATAGCCATAAATAGTTCAATATAATGGCCTTAAATGATGTTTTCTTTGCCTGTTTTTATATTTGCTACAGGTGAAGAATTTGGTTGACGGCACCAAAGTTAAGATCACAAAGGACGATGTTTTGGTCAATCAGGAGCGCAATTCCAGTGAGAAGCAGTCAGTTGTGGGAACCGTCCCTGCTCGTGGTACAACAATTCCTCGGGCTGAGGTGGATCGTCGTCCAGAGCTCGGCAACACTTCTTTTGGCAGCATTATGGCTTTCGACGGTCCTGGGCCTGAGACCATGAACGGACGTTTGGTACGTATGATCGTTTTTCGAAGTAATAACGTTATAGTTCCAACCTCATTTGCACACATGTATTTATGCTTCGACTACATTTTCCTCACAAGCTTTTTTTCTGTTGCAGAGTACGATGCACGCTGTCTCTAACTTAATTTTTTTTTGTTATTATATGTTTGCAGGCCATGTTGGGATGTGCCTGGGGATTCATCTCAGAGCGCATGACAGGCCTCAGAATCGTTGACCAGGTCAACTCTCCCAACAGCCCGGGCCTCTTCTGGCTTTTGGCGTCCACTCAGATCCTCATCTTCGCATCTCTGGTGCCCATCTTCA
>JBBHKE010003460.1:113286-165703 GCA_037447655.1 Zygnema cylindricum
TTGTTGTGCAAAATAGGAACTTTTTACTTATCACGGTGATTAGGTGTTTAGTATCGAGAAGCTAGTCTACAACAACGTCTGGTCATACCCTTTTTTTGTGGTAAGAAGATCTAAAGTGATGAAACGTTTTTGTCTCTGTTGTTAACCTACTATTTTTAGGATGGACGCCGCATGACAGGCCTCAGAATCGTTGACCAGGTCAACTCTCCCAACAGCCCGGGCCTCTTCTGGCTTTTGGCGTCCACTCAGATCCTCATCTTCGCATCTCTGGTGCCCATCTTCAACGGAGAGTCCCCGGACAGCCGCAGGTAGGATTTTTATCATCCAATTGTTGTCTCTGTTTTTGCAAAGTAGTGAAATCTAGAAGAATGGTGTTTTTTTCCCATACTGGTCTGCAACAACATCTGATCGAAGAGCTATGATTTGTGGATTAGTGGCACTATTCATTTTTCAAGGATAAAACGTGTTGTTACAAGTTTATGTTTAAACTCCGTAATTCCGATTTTGCTGACATCTTGTGTGGAAAATGTGTACAGAGTGAGCTAACAATCTTATTCCTTTTCTTGTCTGAACAGGAATGGTCCTTTCACTGCCAAGGCTGAGCGCTGGAATGGTCGTCTGGCTATGGTCGGTTTCGCCGGTATTCTTATCTCCGAGTACATTTTTGGAAAGGCTGTATTTGGCTTTTAAGCTGTCACTCTCTGTACTCCAACTAATGTATCATAGTTCATGTATCCATTTGTGCAACAACGTTCATGTAAAGCTGGAGAGCAACTGTATATATTGGCGTGCATTTATTGTAGGGATCGACCTTTTCAGCAAAAGAATGTTACATCTCGGGAGTTTTGGTTTTGTGAAAGAAATAAGCTATCAGTGGTAGTATAGCATAAGAAAGATTTTTCATTTTTGTGATCACAGGAAAATAAATCAGAATTTTTTGTTCAATATTGATTTTTATAAAGTTCTGTTCCAGAAAAACTCAGCAAATGAAGGGATAGTTTGAGCTTTTCTGTTTCTCATGCTTTGTGGTTGTTATCGCATAACAGTAACTCCGGATTTTTTTGAACATACTGTTTTAAAAATCTCAAAATTGAAGGAATGGTGTAAATGCTGGATTATGCATTCGTTGGGATTTTGGTTGCATAACGATTTATCTATTTTTTTTCAATCATATTGTATTTACCGGAAAATCCTAATCCATGCATACATGCATGGCAAAATGATGGAGCAGAGCAGATATACTTTTTTTGACATTGCAAGAGCTATCGTTGTAGCACATCAAAGGTTGCTGCTTGCTTCTAAGGTTGATGGGAACACAAACAAAAATTAGTAGGCAGAGTGTCTGATAAGTAACAAAAACGAAGATGTCATTAAAACAATTAATTGGAGCGTATGCTCAGATAAACAGGTGACTTGCAATTGTAGCTCATCTACTTTCTGATTATTTTGTGGTTTTTGAAACCCATACGAACCAGTCATAAACTGTTGCTTATGTTTTGCAGGATGTGGAAATAGGAACAGATTTGAAATTATGCTTTATGGTTCATGCACATGCTCCATTCGATGCAATTTTCAAAGTATCATCTAAGATAGCATATAAAAAGGAAAAAATATACAACACTGCAAAAAGATATTTGATATGAATTTGCATATGTTTCGTACTAAACCCCAACATTCAAAAGAAAGCTGTCTGTCTTATAGTGCCGTACACTGCTTGAGTTGACATGTTTTATGTTCAATGAGAAACATACTATTACTTGATCCAAAATTTGGTTTTTCGTATGTGGAATTTTTGGTTTTATTTTTCTTGTTCCCATCTTCTCTCCGATGCTGTCAATTTCCATTTTCCATTTTCCATTTTTCCGTGTAAATTTTGTCGCTGCTACGCATTCACCCATACAAAAGAGAAATGAAGTTACTCGAAAGCCAAGAGGAAAATGATCATCAAAAGCCTTCCATGCGTAATTTGTCGATGTACGCAGGCATTCTACGACAATAACCTTCAGTCACTTGTCATTAAGTTGAATCGGAAAATAGATTTCGTTACTTTTTAACAGCATTCACTTGTTAATTCGATGATACGGAACATTAAACGACGAATGTTGTGTAAAAGCTATGTCTACCCTTCACCTCAAAGTTAGGATCATCGTCTACTGAGGGGACCATATTTATGCACCATAAACTAAGTAGATTTTAGACACTCCCCTCCCTCAGACTGATTTAAACCAAGCCATATTTTTGCAGGAGTATTCAAACGAATAGAGAGACTGTCGTCTTGACAGGGAATATATTTACTGTGTCACGTCACGACAAACACATCACCGTACCACTCTGCAAGCTCAAGTTTCCACGTATAGCGCAGCGCACACGTTTTACTGTGGTGTCTTATGTGGACCGTCCATCTGCCCGCAGGGTTGCAGACTGACAATCGGCGGAACAGCTCGAAGCGTGGATATCCAGGCTGCTCCTGGATTATCGGAAGATTTACAGGAAAGGCATACACCGTGAATCGCTATTAGTGTCGATGTTTTTTGAGTTTTTCTGCCACTTGAAACATATTTTCTCCGTATACATTTGTCAGATTTTCAATTCGAGGCCGCCAATCGGAAGCTGGTAACCTGACCTTTCAATCACAACCGTCAGATCCAATATACGACATGAATGTACAAAGAAAAGATGTTCTAAGTGGCGAAAATATAATTAACACTAATAGCGATACACGGTGTAGTTTGAAGATTTTATGCGATTCAGCCATCCGCAACTTAGGACAATGTCCATTGTAACGGAGGGCCTCTGTTTAGCTTGCCGTATGTGATGATGGTAACATCGAACACAATTCTATTGGTCATGTTTTTGTCGTGGCAGGAAAAAGTGCTTTCTGACGAAGGGCTCTCCGTTACAAATGGGCATTTGCGCTCATGTATATTCCTGGAAGCCTTTTGCAACTTTTCAAAGTAGAGTAGTCGTCCTGTCGTTTCGAACTTAATCTGAACGTTTGTAGTAGATTTTGTAAGATTCGATTCGCAAAAAAGACACAAGTTCAGTACAAGAGAAACGACAAACGTGAACAATGTTGAAATTTTGATTTAGAACACCACGGCTAAAAAGTGGACAAAAAGACAAAGCTCCTTTCCAGGCACAGATCTCAACGTGGCAGCCGATCTCTCATTCAGCAAGAACATTGTTCCACGTCAGAGTATCACCTGGATACGGAGAATGCCATCGACTTGTTCACGCCAACGTTTTACACGTGGCAGGTTGCAATTTACAGACTTTCAGTAACGTGGACGAATAGTTCAAATTGCACGTGTGAGCCCGTACTGAAAGGTCGCCTGTGGGAGTGTTGTAACTTCATATAAATGAATTGCCAAACATCTGAGTTACCAGCAATATCCAGCATATCCAGCAATACCAGCAGCCTCAGCCATATTCTTTTTCACTCCTCGCATACCTTCTACCAAACGTTGCAGAATCTATCTGTGAGTAAGCCAACCTGTACCACTCGTTTCCCATGTGATTGCTGTTTCATGTGACAGTAGTCGCGTTTGGAATCTGCCAGCAAGTTTGAGGATTCTTAGAAGTAGCTGGAAGCTGTAGTCTTTTCCGCTACAATTCCACCTGCTTGAAGTAGTTTTTTCCGCTAACACGCCACCTGCTTCCAACTAAAAGCCTAAACCAGATATTGATTTAAGTATTGCGTCAGTCTGTCTTTGTTTGAATGGATACAAGACAACAGCTTATGTTTGATTGCAGCGCAGTTGGCTGCTGTGTGCTTCTTGTTCATCTCCTGTTGTACAATCTACCAATTTACATAAACAATGTTACACGACTGCGTTTATCCCTTGGATAATTCGCTAAACGATCCATTCCTGACATCAGTTGGCAACTGTAATGACATCAGCAAGTCAAGATGTCAGGATTTTTCTTTTAAATGAAGCAACTAGCTCTTCAAGGTCGTAAACCTATTTTCATCTTTAAGAAATTTTTATGTTATTGATTCCTGATAAAACTTCACTTAGACAATAGATCCTTCATTTTGCACACCGCATTCCCGTGACAACTTTTTTGCATTCTGATTGCAGATTTCCGTCAAAATGGCCGCTTCAGCCATGATGTCCTCTGTCAGTGCAGCAGTTCCATCCACAAACTTTTTCTCTCCCCTTCCTGCCCGATCTCACTCTCGCTCCATTGGAGCAGCAAGATTGGCTCCTTTCCACCAGAAACGCTCTTTCGTGTGCAAAGCTTCCAACAACGATCCTTTGGCCGCGGTACGCATTGTTTCTGCAAACTGTAATACGAGAATCTGCTGAATGTTTTGCATGATGACAAAAGGATATAAGAGTTAGTTGGGTTCCATTTGTCGCTTTCCTGGAAGCAGCAAAAAAATGGCCTTAATTGATGTCTCCTGTGCTTTGATTTTCTTTGCTACAGGTGAAGAATTTGGCTGACGGCACCAAAGTGAAGATCACAAAGGAAGACGTTTTGGCCAATCAGGAGCGCAATTCCAGTGAGAAGCAGTCAGTTGTGGGAACCGTCCCTGCTCGCGGTGCAACAATTCCTCGGGCTGAGGTGGATCGCCGTCCAGAGCTCGGCAACACTTCTTTTGGCAGCATTATGGCTTTCGACGGTCCTGGCCCTGAAACCATGAACGGAAGATTGGTACGAATAATCGATTTCAAAAAGCAATTATGTTTTAGTGTCCAGTCTCATTTACATACGAGTTTTACGCCTCCACTACGTTTTCCTTACAAGCTGTCTAACTGTTAGAGATTAAGCTTAACTTTGTCTCTAACTCGGAAAGCTGGTCTTTTCTGTGATTTTTTTTTTGCAGGCCATGTTGGGATGTGCCTGGGGATTCATCTCCGAGCGCATGACAGGCCTCAGAATCGTTGACCAGGTCAACTCTCCCAACAGCCCGGGCCTCTTCTGGCTTTTGGCGTCCACTCAGATCCTCATCTTCGCATCTCTGGTGCCCATCTTCAACGGAGAGTCCCCGGACAGCCGCAGGTAGGATTTTTCTTCATCTAAGTATGGTCTCTTTTTTTTCTGCAGTTTCAGGTAAAGGTTGTTTAGAACAGTATGTAGAATTAGTAATAGTGATTAAAAAAAAGTAGAACCTGGTCAAGGACGTAGGTTTCTGACATTATTGGTGTTATTCATTATTCATGGAATCTGTTGTGGCAAGGTGTTGTTTTACCTCCACAACTCAGATTTTGAGCACATTTTGTGTCTACATTGTGAACCTACAATTTCATTCTTTTATTGTCTGAACATTCTTTTATTGTCTGAACAGGAATGGTCCTTTCACTGCCAAGGCTGAGCGCTGGAATGGTCGTCTGGCTATGGTCGGTTTCGCCGGTATTCTTATCTCCGAGTACATTTTTGGAAAGGCTGTATTCGGCTTTTAGGCTGTCACTCTCTGTACCCCAAATAATGTATATATATCCAAAAGTACACCAACGTCTGTGTAAAGCTGGAGAGCAACACAGCTGTGGAGCTGTGGAGCTGTATATATTGGCGTGTATTTATTGTAACAATCGACCTTTTAGGCAAAAGACTGTTACAGCTCGAGTGTTTTGGTTTTGTGAAAGAAATAAGCTATCAGTGGTAGTATAGCACAAGAAAGGTTTCTCATTTGTTTGATTTTATGAAAATAAATCAGTGTTTTTGTTCAAAATTGATTTTTATGAAGAGTCTGTTAAAAAACGTTTCTACAAATGAAGGGATGATGTTCTACGCTGTTTTTATGCCTTGTGCTTTCCATCTCATAACAATATCTCCTCTTTTTCCAAGCACCTTGTGAAAAATCTGTTTCAAAAAGTGCCAAAATTGAAGGGATGGTGTAAATGCTTCGTTAATTCATCGCCATTTTTGTTGCATAAGATCGTATCTTACATATTGGAAAATATTTATCCATGCGTGTTTGGTAAAATGATGGAGATAGATCTTTGTTTGACATAGCAAGAGTTATCGTTGTAGCACATCAATCGTTGTTCCGTGCTTTTAGAGTGGATGTGAACACCAACAGAAATTAGATAACAGAGTGTCTGGTAAGTAACAAATGCAAAAGAACGGAAAAGGCATTAAAATTTTGAATTGGTTAAACTAATGGTTGGATAAACAGGTAGATTCGCAACATTGCAGGTTTAGTTTATCTACTTTTTGACTTTTCTATGGTTTTCAGAAGCATACAAATCAGTCATTGTAAATTGTTGCTCGTGTCTAGCAGCAAATGCATATAGGAACATATTGAAAATTATACTTGAAGTTCATGCTCTGTTCAATACACTCAAGTACCGTCCAACAAATAGCATATAAATAGGAAGAAATAGATGCTGCATTGATATGAATTTACAAATATTCCACATTGAAGTGTAACATCAAGAAATTATAATTGTCGAATAATGCCTTACACTTCTCGTTTTTACATCTTCTATGTTAAACGTTGAAACTTATTCTCCATTTTTGAATTTCAAAGTTTGTACTTCTTATTATCTCTGGAATTTTTGTTCCTGGTCCCATCTTCTCTCCGCTGCTGCCAATTTTGCCATTTTCCACTTTTCTCTGTAAATTCCGTTATTGCCACACATTTATCCACCACAAACCGAAAAAAACGCACAACCAGGGGATCCGTGTCAGATTCCGGAGAATAAAATGCATAAGGCATGTGAATGTGCTCAAAAGCCAAGTGAAAATAAATTATTAAAAAGTTTTAATGCATAATTTGTTAGTGCACATTGGGCATTCTGCAACAGTAACTTTCTGCACTTACCTTTAGGTTGAATAGGCTGCGTTACTCTTTCATAGCAGTCATTTGTTATTGAGATGATTTGAAGAAACAAATGTCGAAATTTGTGTAAAAGTAATGTTGTCCCTTAAACCGCAAATTTGAAGTCATCATCGACTGAAGAGACCCCATTTGTGCGCCATAAATCCAGAAGTTTAATTTAAACCAAGCCATATTTTTGCAGGAGAATCAAATTTCTAAGATATGAATTGATTAAAAAGATTGTCAGAGAAATAGTAAACAAGGACGCGGAGATACTAGCTGTGTCGGTTCACAATAAACCTATCACCGCCGTACAGTACGGAACAAGCCCCAGGTTTCCACGTGTATTACAAGCACACACGTGTTACTGTGACGTCTTATTTGGACCGTCTCGAAATCGTCTGCCTACAGCGTTATGGGCTGACAATCGGCGGTACAGCTTGAAATGCATATATCCACAATTCCCACTGTTCCACGGATTCTCTAAAAATTTGAAGACAAAGGATATTTCGGCCATCCGCAACTTCGGGCAAATGTCCATTGTAACGGAGGGCCCTCTGTTTGGCTGTCGTATGCATTGATGGTAACCACGGACAGAATTCTTGTCGACTGTTTTTTGTGGCAGGTCAAACTACAGCACTGTACTTTCTGCGCTGACGAAGAAACTCTGCGTTACAAAATACAAACGGACCATCGCCCCTTTATGTTTACGAATGTTCCTGGAATCCTGGAGTTCCCTATTGCAACTTTTCGAGAAGAGTCGTCGTCCTGTCGTTTTCTCCTTGAGATAGAAAAATCGGAACGTTCGTGGTAGATTTTGCAAGATCTGACTCGCGAAAAAGACACAAGTTCAGTACAAGAGAAATGCCAAACGTGGACAATACTGAAAACTTGATTTCGAACACCACGGCCAAAAAGTGGACAAAAAGACAGATTCTTTCCAGGCACAGATCTCAACGTGGCAGCCAATCTCTCCTCGACAAGGACACTTTCCCACGTCAGAGTATCTCTTGGATATGGCGAATGCCATCGACATGTTCACACATTTCTTTTACAAGTGTCATGTTGCAATTTACAGACGTTCCAAAACGTGGACGATCAGTACAGACTGCACGTGTGAGACCGTACGTAAAGGACGGCTGTGGAACTGGTGTACTTCATATTAAAAAGTTTTCAAGCTGCTGCAATATCAGTAACTCCAGCAATCTCAGCAATTCCAGAAATCTAGCACTTCCATTCTCACTCAGCTTCTACCAAACTTTGCAGAAACTATCTGTGAGTAAGCCTTTCCGTACCGCTCTCTTTTTTCATGTGATTGTTATTTCTCGTAACATTTCTGGCGTTGTCACCTGCCATAAGTTAGAAGATTCTTGGAAGTCTTTTTCGCTACCTTCCACCTGCTTGCCATCAAAAGCTTAAATTGGATATTGATTTAAGTTTGGCGTAAAATTGCCTTTGTTTAAATGGATGTAGAATAGCGGCTTATGTGTAATTTCAGCATGTTTATGTGCTATGTGCCTCTGTTCTGAATATAGCTACAGTAATTGAAAATGCGGCACACGCTGCTGTAAAGTGTACCAATTTACGTTAACAATTTTACACGGCTGCGTCTATCCCTTAAAAAATTTGTTATTCGATCCATGACTGACATCAGCTGGCAACTGTAATGAAATCAGAATTACAAATGTCAGGATTTTTCTTTAATATGTAGCGTCTATCGCTTCAAGGTCGTAACCCTATTTTAAGTTTTTTAAAACGTTGCATGTGATTGATTCCAGATAAAACTTCATTTTTGCAGTGGATGACAACATATCCTTCATTTTGGACACCACATCCCAGTAACAACTTTTTTGCACTCTGATCGCAGATTTTCGTCAAAATGGCCGCTTCAGCCATGATGTCCTCTGTCAGTGCAGCAGTTCCATCCACAAACTTTTTCTCTCCCCTTCCTGCCCGATCTCACTCTCGCTCCATTGGAGCAGCAAGATTGGCTCCTTTCCACCAGAAACGCTCTTTTGTGTGCAAAGCTTCCAACGACGATCCTTTGGCCGCGGTAAGCATTATTTCTGTAATGTACGAATTTGTTGAACGTTTCGTATGACGATGCAGGACATGGTGTTAAAAGGATTGCATTAGCTAGTTTTTTGTAAGCAGCAAAAAATCAATCATTTGCCTTAAACGATGAATCTTGTTTTTGCTACAGGTGAAGAATTTGGTGGACAGCACCAAAGTCAAGATCACAAAGGATGATGTTTTGGCCAATCAGGAGCGCAATACCAGTGAGAAGCAGTCAGTTGTGGGAACCGTCCCTGCTCGCGGTGCAACAATTCCTCGGGCTGAGGTGGATCGCCGTCCAGAGCTCGGCAACATTTCTTTTGGCAGCATTATGGCTTTCGACGGTCCTGGTCCTGAAACCATGAACGGACGATTGGTACGTATGATCGATTTTCGAAGTAGTAGTGTTATAGTTCCAAACCTCATTTGCACACGAATATTTATGCCTCGACTACATTTTCCTCACAAGCTGTCTTTCTGTTACAAATTAAAATTCACGTTGTCTCTAACTCGATCTTTTTTATTATTATTTTTTTGCAGGCCATGTTGGGATGTGCCTGGGGATTCATCTCCGAGCGCATGACAGGCCTCAGAATCGTTGACCAGGTCAACTCTCCCAACAGCCCGGGCCTCTTCTGGCTTTTGGCGTCCACTCAGATCCTCATCTTCGCATCTCTGGTGCCCATCTTCAACGGAGAGTCCCCGGACAGCCGCAGGTAGGATTGTTGTCATCCGATTATGGTCTCTTTTTCCTGTGCAGTTTCAGGGAGAGGTTGTTTAGAACAGCTGTAGAAATAATAAGTATTAATAAAAAATACTAGTACTTGCTCAAGATGTTTCGGAAATTAGTGGCATTATTCAATATACAATGGAGTCTGTTGTGACAAGGTCAATTTTACCTCCAAAATACGGATTTTGCCCACATTTTGCGTCTACATTGTGAGCTGACAATTCTATTCCTTTTCTTTGTCTGAACAGGAATGGTCCTTTCACTGCCAAGGCTGAGCGCTGGAATGGTCGTCTGGCTATGGTCGGTTTCGCCGGTATTCTTATCTCCGAGTACATTTTTGGAAAGGCCGTTTTTGGCTTTTAAGATGCCATTAATCTTTACTTCAATAGGTGTATCATAGGACCAGTGGGCGTTGGAGAAGAATTGTAGTGACTTGTATATATTGCAACGACCGTTTTTTTCAGCAAAATGCTGTTGTAGCGCGGAAATTCTGATGAAAGAAATAAGTTATCAGTGGCGTTGTAGTTCAAGAGAATTTTCATTTTTGTGATCGTGTAAAGATAAAAAAAAATCAATTTAATTTTTTCTTCCTAGTATGTTGATTTTTATAAAATTGTATTTGAAAACATTCCAATGATGAAGTGATGATGGAATCTGCCGTTTTTCGTCTATTTTGGTTTTTGTTGCGTAGCAGTAAAGTTTGGCTGTTTTATATATATATTGATAGACTTGTTCCAAATTCTTTTTTTTAACGGAAAGAATGATGTAAATGGATGGCCTAAATGCGTAATTTTCTATGGACATGATTTTGCCGCATGTTGATGTATGTGCACTTGTATGTGCACTGTAAAACGATAGAGTACGGTTCCATTTTTTAACATGGTAAGGGCTGTCGTCGAAGCATACACAGAAGATTATTGCTTACTTCGAGGGTTTCTGAAAATAGAAACAGAAATCTGTAGGTAGAGGACCTTGTCAGTATAACATGGGAAAAGAAAGAAGTGGGAAAGGAGTTGAGAAAGTGGTGCAGCATTCATTGTAAATTATCTGTTTTTTTCTTTTGCTAAGTTTATCAAAACCACCAGAATTGAGTCCCTATAATTCGCTGCCTATGTCATGAAAAATATGGAATTAAGAATGTCTAGGAAAGTGTACGTTTCAGCTTAGGTTCTGCTCAATTGACTTCCCAGAATATCAGTTAAAACAGCAAATATTAAGTTAAATTTACGCTGCAAAAAAAATCGATGTGAATTTGCAAGTCTATCTACATTGAACCGTAATATGCAGACAAAGGTGTTGTGTACTGTGACTCATATGGCTCATAAACAAATGTCTAATGTTGAGTGTTAAAACATATTACTTCTTGGTTTCTAACCTTCGAAATTTGTCTCCCTATTTCGAATTTCTGAAATATTTGTTCTTGTTCACAACTTCTCCACGCTGCTGTCGATTCTGCGTTTTTTCAGTTTCTGCGTACTTTTTATCCACGAAACAAAGTACACATCCACGAGGTACGATTTGAACTAAGGAGAATAAAATGCGCAAGTGAAATGCTGCTTAGTACTCGACAGCCAAGGCAAGATTTTGGACTTAAAGTGATTAAGTGATTTTAAAAAGCCTTGAATACATAATTTCTCCATGTTAGATGGGCATTTTATACCAATAAACTTCGCACACTTGTTTCCGGGCTAAATTGGTACGCAAATTACATCAAAAAAATTACTTCCTGTTCAGATAATTTGGAAGATAAAATGTGGAAACATTTGTCAAAGCAACGCCAAACTTAAATTGTCATTTAGTCAGTGGAGCACATTTATTCACCCCACGTAGTTCGAATGTCCCTACTGCTCAAATTGACTTAATTACACTTGAGCCAAAACTGTGTCCAATTCTATGGCAATAGGTCGAGCAGCAGAAGAATTGTTTTCACAAGGAACAGTACTTGCTGCGTCAATTTAAAACATACTATTCACCATCGTACTGAAATAGTCCAAATTTCCACTCAATAGTACACACGCCGTACAGCAAACATTTTATTGCGGTGCCTTGATTGGACCATCTCGAAGTAATCTGCCGACAACGTCGTAGGCCAATAGTCGGCGACACATCTGAACTTCGCACGTGTGCCCTGTTCTATGGATTATTTGGAGATGTTCAGCGACTGCATCTTCGCATAAATTTGAAGCAAAGGCATAGCTTGAAGCATAGTTCAAAAGTAGGCGTTTTTATGGTAGGCCTTCGGTCGGCGCCTTTATCGTAAGTTGTGTTATGGGCTTTTCATGTCATCTTCTTAGATCGCTACTTTTATCAGTGACCGTCCGATCGTCCGAATCTGACGGTGTAAATAAATTTTTGGTCGGAATGTTTTAATTGGTCCGAATAGGTCCGAATACGATATGGGTCTTAAGGTCAAGGTCATATACTCATATTGTATGTTTTTGCATACAATAGGCATATTGTATGGGCTTACTTTCACCTACTTTTGAACTATGGCTTGAAGATTATAAGCAGTTTGAAATAGGCCATTTTCCACCGTTTTAAGCAGTCGCCGACTTAGGGCAAACCTCCATTGAAGCGCAGAGCCCTCCGTTTTCCGAAAAACAGACCATATAAATTTTACTTTGCGTTGTCATTATTGCATACGACACCGAAACGGATTGCTCTCCGTTTCATGTTTGAAGACGTGACGTCGTTCTGACGTTTCCTCGTTCAATTTCAAACTTTGAACTTCCATGCTAGATTTTGTAAGATCCTTTCGCAAAAAGACTGTCGGCCGTAGTGCAGAGAAATGCCAAACGTGGACAATGCTGAACATTTGATTTCGAATGCCACGGCCAAAAAGTGGACAAAAAGAAAAAGCTTCTTTTCAGGCGCAGATCTCAACGTGGCAGCCAGCCTCTAATCAGCAAAAACTATTTCCACGTCAGCGTAATACTTGGAAAAGGAGGAACCCATCGACATGTTCACTCACTTTTCTAACATGTGGCAGGCTGCAACGTACGGAGTCTGCAACACGTGGACAAGTAATGAAAACCGCAGGTGTGAGGTCGTACTGAAAGGTCGGCTGGGTAACTGCATAAATGGAGTATTCAGGCAGCAGCAGTCGCAGCAGTTTCAGCAATTCCAGCAATTTCTGCAAAGCTAATCCGGCAATCTCAGCAATCCAGTAATCCAGCAATTCCTTTCTCTCTCACATAACTTTCATCGAAATTTGCAGAAAATCTGTGAGTAAGCCTCTCTGCACCGCTCTCTGTCTGTTGTTTCATACACGATTGGTGACGTTTGTAATCTGCCATAAAGTTTGAAGATTCTTAGAAGTAGCTGGAAGCTGTAGTCTTTTCCGCTACAGTCCACCTGTCGGCAACTTAAAGCTTAAATCAAATACTGTTTCGAGTCTCGTGCCAAACTGTCTTTGTTTGCTTCAACATGAGAAACCAGCTTGTGTGTAATTTCAGTATGTTCGCCTGTTTATGTGTTTCTTGTTCTGAAACTAGCTACTATTCCGAAAATGCGGCATCTCTTTTTGAAAAATGAACCAGTTTACATTAACATAGTTACAGGACTGCTTTTCTTCCTTGATACAGTGTTATACTTTCCATCACTGAAGTCAAATTGGCAATTGTAATGGAACAAGCACTTAAAAATGTCTGCCTTTTTGCTTTTTGCTGTGAAAAATTACGACTATTGCTAAATCTTTAAAGATTATAGATGTGATCCATTTTGAGTAAAATATTATTTTGACATTGGATGACCATTCCTTTGTTCGCAGATATTTCGTCAAAATGGCCGCTTCAGCCATAATGTCCTCTGCCAGTGCAGCAGTTCCATCCACAAACTTTTTCTCTCCCCTTCCTGCCCGATCTCACTCTCGCTCCATTGGAGCAGAAAGATTGGCTCCTTTCCACCAGAAACGCTCTTTTGTGTGCAAAGCTTCCAACGACGATCCTTTGGCCGCGGTACGCATTGTTACTGCAACCTGTAATCTGCTGAATATTTTGCATGATGGCGAAAGAACATAATAGTTAGATGGATTCCATTCGTCGCTTTCCTGTAAGCAGCATATTTTGTCCTGAAATGATGACTCCTGTGCTTTGATTTTCTTTGCTACAGGTGAAGAGTTTGGTGGACGGCACCAAAGTCAAGATCACCAAAGAAGATGTTTTGGCCAATCAGGAGCGCAATTCCAGTGAGAAGCAGTCAGTTGTGGGAACCGTCCCTGCTCGCGGTACAACAATTCCTCGGGCTGAGGTGGATCGCCGTCCAGAGCTCGGCAACACTTCTTTTGGCAGCATTATGGCTTTCGACGGTCCTGGCCCTGAGACCATGAACGGACGTTTGGTACGTCAATTGTTTTCCAAATTAATAATGTTGTAGTGTCAAACCTCGTTTGCATACGAGATTTTATGCCGCGGCAACATTTTCCTTACAAGCTTCCATGAACTAGTATTTTGTAACAGATAAGTTTCAAAGGTTGTCTTTAACTCAGAAATCTGTTTTATTGGTTTGTTTGTTTGCAGGCCATGTTGGGATGTGCCTGGGGATTCATCTCCGAGCGCATGACAGGCCTCAGAATCGTTGACCAGGTCAACTCTCCCAACAGCCCGGGCCTCTTTTGGCTTTTGGCGTCCACTCAGATCCTCATCTTCGCATCTCTGGTGCCCATCTTCAACGGAGAGTCCCCGGACAGCCGCAAGTAGGGTTTTTGTCATCCAATTGTTGTCTCTTTTTCCTCTGCAGTTTCAAAGAGGTTATTTAGAACAATATGTAAAAATCATCATAGTAATAATAGAAAATATTAGTACCTGCTCAAGATGTAAGTTTCAAAAATTAGTTGCCTTATTCATGATTCGTCGGATCTGATGTGACAAGGTCATTTTTACCTCCACAATACGGATTTTGTGTCTACATTGTGAGCTGACAAAGCTATTCCTTTTGTTGTCTGAACAGGAATGGTCCTTTCACTGCCAAGGCTGAGCGCTGGAATGGTCGTCTGGCCATGGTCGGTTTCGCTGGTATTCTTATCTCTGAGTACATTTTTGGAAAGGCTGTGTTTGGCTTTTAAGCTGTCACTTTTTTGTAGTACAAATATTGTAACATAGGAACCTTAAAACGCCGGAGAGTAACTGTATATATTGACGTGTATTTATTGTAACGATCTACCTTTTCGGCAAAAGAATGTTACAGTTCAGGAGATTTGGTTTTGTGAAAGAAATAAGCTATCAGTGGTAGTGTAGCACATGAGAGTTTTATATTTTTGTAATTGTATGAAAATAAATCATTTTTTTTTGTTCGATATCGATTTTGATGAAGCGCTGTTCAAAAAAGATTCTACAAATGAAGGGATGGTGTTCTATGCTGTTTTTCATTTCTTGTGGTTGCCATTGCATATCAGTAACTCAAACGGGAAAGGCATTAAAAATTAACCGGTTAAACGTATGTTTTAATGAACAGGTAAATTTGCAACATTGCAGATGTAGCTTATTTACTTTCTGACTTTTCTATGGTTTTCAGAACCATACAAATTAGTCAATGTAAATTTTGCTCATGTCTTGCAGGAATTGCACATAGGAATACGGTTGAAATTATGCCCTACGGCTCATGCTCTTTTCAATACACTTTCCAAAGAATCATCTAAAATAGGATGTAAAAAGGAACAATTGTACATGCTGCTAAAAAATATTTTGTATAAATTTGCGTTTATTTCACACTGAACTGTGACATTCAGAGATAAAAGTTGACCTATTATACATTACATGTTCTATGTTAAGTGTTGAAGCATTTTTTTTATTTCGAAATTTCGAAATTTGTTTCCTATTTTGAAATTTTGAAATTTTCTTTTCTTTTTCCCATCTTCTCTCCGCTGCTGCCAATTTTGCCATTTTCCACTTTTCTGTGTAGATTCCGTTATTGCCACACATTTATCCACCACAAACCCTACAAAGTTCACAACCAGGAGACAGGCATCGGTTTCAGGAGAATAAACTACATAAGGCGAAAGAATTTTCTCGAAAGCCAAGAGAAAAATGATCATCAAAAACAGGGAATGTATAATTTGTCAACGTACATTGGGCATTCTACAACAATAACTTTCACTCACTTGTTGAATCAGAAAATAGATCTTGATACTCTTCTACTGCAATCACTTGTTATTTATTTGATGTGGAAAATCAAATAATGAAACTTGTGTAAAAGTAATGTTTTCCATCATCTACTGAAGAGAACACATTTATACACCATAACCTCAGAAGTTTTAAAAAGTCCCCGTCGTTAAAAATGATTTGAACAAAGCCAAATTTTGCAGAACAATCCTGTTTCTAAGATAAAACTTGAATCGATAAAACTATCGCCCTGACAGAGAAATTACTGGCTGTGTCACGTCACGCTAAACATGTCACTGTAAAACTGAACAAGCTCAAGTGTCAACGCATAGCGCAGCACACACGTTTTACTGTGGTGTCTTATTTGGACCGTCTCGAAATCGTCTGCCAACTACGTTATAAACTGATAATCGGCGATATAGCTTAAAGCGCGGATATCTAGGCTGTTCCTGGATTATCTGAAGATATACAGGAAAGGCATGTTTGAATTAGCGATTCCGGCATCCGCAACTTAGGGGCAAATGTCCATTGTAACGGAGGGCCCTCTGTTTGGCTGTCGTATGTAATGATGGTAATGACGAACACAGTCCCTATTGGTCGAATGTTTTGGTTGCAAGGAAAAAGCATTTTATGCGCTGACGAAGGGGCTCTCCGCTAAAACGGACATTTGCCCTTATGTTACAAATGTTCCCGGAATCCTGGAGTTGCCTATTTCAAATTTTTCAAGAGGAGTACAGGTGTCGTCCTTTCGTTTTTTAGTTCAGATTCAAATTCTGAGCGTTCGTGGTAGATACTGTAAGATCCGATTCGCAAAAAAGACAATTGTTCAATAGAGAGAAATGCCAAACTTGGACTATGCTGAGAAAGTGGACTAAAAGACAAATCTTCTTTACAAAAGCAGATCTCAACGTGGCGGCCGATCTCCCTTCAGCAAGACCAAGTTACCACGTAACCGTACTACCTGGATATGGAGTAAGCCATAGACATGTTCACGCATTTTCTTGTCACGTGTCAGGTTGCCATTTACAGACTTGACAAAACGTGGACGAATAGTACAAATTGCACGTGTGAGACCGTACTGAAAGGTCGGCTGTGGAACTGGTGTACTCCATATAAATGATACTCAAGCAGCAAAGTAATATCAGCAACTCCAGCAATTCCAGTAATTTCAGCAATCTCAGCAATCCAGAAATCTAGTACTTCCTCTCTCACTCGGCTTCTACCAAACTTTGCAGAAACTATCTGTGAGTAAGCCTTTCTGTACCGCTTTTTTTTTTATTAGAGTGTTTAAGCCTTTCCGTACCGCTCTTTTTTTTATGAGAGTGTTGTTTGATGCAGCATTAGTGGCGTTTGTAATCTGCTATAAAGTTTGAAGATTCATAGAAGTAGCTGGAAATTGTAGTCTTTTCCACTACGTTCCACCTCCTTGCAGCTAAAAACTTAAATAAGATATTAATTAGGTCTAGCGTCAAACTGCCTTCATTTTGAACAGATGTAGCTTGTGTTTAATTTCAGCGTGGTTGGCTGCTATGTGCTTTTTGTTTTGAAAATAGCTACAATACTTGGAATGCGGTACCTTATTTTGTAAAATGTAGCTTTTGCGTAAACAGTGTTACAGGACTGCTCAAAATCCTGGATAATTGTTATAGAATCCATTGCTGACATTAATTGGAAGCTGTAATGAAGCCAGCAACTGAAAAATGTCAGGATTTTTTGTTTAAATGTAAAGTCTAGCTATTCAAAATCATAACTTCCTTTAATTCTTTAGAAACGCAGCATGTTATGGATTCCAGACCAAACTTCATTTTTACAGTGGATGATAAAGTATTTTTCATTTTGGACACCACATTCCAGTAACAACTTTTTGTACTCTGATCGCAGATTTTCGTCAAAATGGCCGCTTCAGCCATGATGTCCTCTGTCAGTGCAGCAGTTCCATCCACAAACTTTTTCTCTCCCCTTCCTGCCCGATCTCACTCTCGCTCTATTGGAGCAGCAAGATTGGCTCCTTTCCACCAGAAACGCTCTTTTGTGTGCAAAGCTTCCAACGACGATCCTTTGGCCGCGGTACGCATTAATACTGCAAACTGCAATGCAAGAATTTGTGAAAGTTTCGCATAACGATCAGAGGACATGGTATTAAATCTGTTTGATTCGCCGGTTTCTTGTAAGCAGATATTTCAATATAATGACATTAACCAATGACTACTGTGCTGAAATTCTTGGTTATAGGTGAAGGATTTGGTGGAGAGCACCAAAGTCAAGATTACCAAAGACGATGTTTTGGCCAATCAGGAGCGCAATTCCAGTGAGAAGCAGTCAGTTGTGGGAACCGTCCCTGCTCGCGGTGCAACAATTCCTCGGGCTGAAGTGGATCGCCGTCCAGAGCTCGGCAACACTTCTTTTGGCAGCATTATGGCTTTCGACGGTCCTGGCCCTGAGACCATGAACGGACGTCTGGTATGCAAACTATTTTCAAAAAGTAATAATGTTGTAGTGTCCAGTCTCATTTACATACAAGTATTTATGCATCGATAACATTTTCCTTACAAGCTTTCATGAAACTGGTATGTTTCGTTAAAGGAGTCCACAGGCTGTTTTAAGTCTGAAAATTGGTTTATCTATTTTTATTGTTTTGCAGGCCATGTTGGGATGTGCCTGGGGATTCATCTCAGAGCGCATGACAGGCCTCAGAATCGTTGACCAGGTCAACTCTCCCAACAGCCCGGGCCTCTTCTGGCTTTTGGCGTCCACTCAGATCCTCATCTTCGCATCTCTGGTGCCCATCTTCAACGGAGAGTCCCCGGACAGCCGCAAGTAGGATTCTGTCATCCGATTATGGTCTCTTTTTTTTACAAAGCAGTGACATTTTAGTGGAATGGTTTTTTTTTTTCTTCACACTGGTCTGCACTAACATCTGGCAAAAGAAGAGCACTACTCATCTTCCATGGATGAAGGGCGTTCAACCGTAATACAGATTTTGCTCACATTTTATGTGGAAGTTGTGTACGGAGTGAGCTGACAATTCTATTCCTTTTCTTTGTCTGAACAGGAATGGTCCTTTCACTGCCAAGGCTGAGCGCTGGAATGGTCGTCTGGCTATGGTCGGTTTCGCCGGTATTCTTATCTCCGAGTACATTTTTGGAAAGGCTGTTTTTGGCATTTAGGCTGTCTCTTTCTGTACTCCAATAATACTTTTTGTACTTTCTGTATTATAGGATTATAGGACTCGTGTACTTTGGAGAGGAATTGTAGTGACGTGTATATAATGCAACGACTTTTTTTTCAGCAAAATGCTGTTGTAGCTCGGGAAAGATATAAGTTATCCGTCGTATTGTAGTGAGAGGATTTTCATTTTTGTGATCACAAAAAAATTAATGTTTTTTCAATGTACTTTTTCATTCATTGATGTTGATTTTCATAAAGTTACGTTTTGAAAACATTACAAAGTTGAAATGATGTTGGACTACGCCATTTTCATTCCTTCTGGTTGTTGTTGCATGTCAATAAATCTGTTTCTATTCTGTAAAAATTGATAGCCTTGTTTAAAAGCATTCTTTCTAATTGGAAAAAATGGTGTAATGGATGGTGTTAGTTCTTGATTTTCAGTTAGCATGATTTTCGTCTAATGTTAATGCATCTAATTTTGTTCGATATTACCTTCATTATTGGAAGATCTTAATACTTGCATGTGCATGGTTAAACGATGGAGTACAGCTCCTTTTTTTAACCTGGTAAGAGTTGTTGCTGTAGCATATAAAAGAGAATTGCGTACCTTGAGAGGATAAGGGTACACAAGCAATAACCAGCAAGGAGAGACACTTGTAAGTCCAATGACAAGAATACTGAATGGAAAAGACATGGGAAAGGGATGAAATCGGAAAGGCGTTGAAAAAATGAATTGGTCAAGTGTATGGTGAGTTTGAAAGGTGGAGGTGCAGTATTTCGTTGTAGATCATCTAGTTTTTCCTTTTCAAAACCATCAAAATTGATCCCTATAATTCTCATGCAAAAATATGGAAATAAGAATGTGAAGGAAAGTGTATGTTTCAGTTTAAGCTCTGTTCAATTGACTTTCCAGAATATCAGGTAAAATGGCAAATATAAAGGAAAATCTACGCTGCAAAAAAGATAATCTATATGAACTTGTCAGTTTATTGACGTTGAATCGCAGCGTTCGGATGGAAGGTGTCGTATGATGCTTTATATCGCTCGTATATTAATGTCTCATGCTAGAGTGTTAAAGCATATTACTTCCTGGTTTCTAACCTTTGAGATTTCTCTTCCTATTCTGAATTTTTGAAAGATTTGATTCTTGTTTGCAACTTCTCCCTGCTGCTGCAACTCTGCAATTTTTCACTTTTTGTGTACTGCTATCCACAATAAACTTATTATCCGATGAAACTAAGCACACAACTGAGAGTTGGTACGACCAAAAGCTATGCTTCTCATTAAGTAGAATAAAATGTGGCAAGTCAAATCAGCTGCTGCAATGTACTCGAAAGTCAGGGCAAAAGTGGTTTTAAAAAGCCTTGAATACACAATGTCTCCATGTTAGATGGGCATTCTATAACAAAAACTTATGTCACTTGTTTCTGCGTTGAATAGGAACATACGAAGCGCAAATTCCATCGTAGAAGTCACTTCTTGTTAAGATGGTTTGGAAGGTAAAACGAATGTTGGAGACTTTTGTCAAAGCAACTCCAACTTTCACTTCAAATTTAAAATCATAATTTTCCCAGTGGAACAAATACATTCACTTGAAATAGTTCAAATGTCCCCATCGTTTAAATCGACTGCATACCAATGCCAAAACCTTGCAAGCGTATCCGGTTGAAAAAGTAAAAGTATCATTTTTGATAGGAAAAAGTACAGTACTTGCTGCGTCAATTCAGAACAAGTAGTTCGCCAAAGTACTCAAAATTTCCACTCACAACGCATACGCCGTACAGCAAACTTTTTATTGCGGTGTCGTGATTAGACCATCTCGAAATAATCTTCGTACGACGTTACAAGGCTAATAGTCGACGTGACATCTGAACTGCTTATGTGTCTACCCTGTTCCACGGATTATTGGAAGATGGTCGGCTACAGGATCTTCTCGTAGATTTCGTTCAAAGGCATATTTTGGAGATTTTAAGCAGTTTTGTAACTTTCATTTTCCAACCGTTTTAAGCAATCGGCAAATTAGGGCGAAACTCCATGGAAACGGATCACCCTTCGTTTCCTCAAAAAGTTAACGAATCTGCAGCACGTTTCGTCCGAGACAAAAAAGTGAAAACCAGACCAATTAAAGTTTATTCTGCATTGTCATTATTTCATAAAACAAAAGTTCTCCCTTTCAAATTTTTAAGTATGGTCGGTTTGTCGTTTTATACTTCAGATTCGCAATTTGAGTTTCCGTGCTAGATTTTGTAAAGATCCTCTTCGCAAAAAAAGCTGTCGCTCACTGCAGAGAAATGCCAAACGTGGACAATGCTGAACATTTGATTTCGAATGCCACGGCAAAAAAGTGGACTAAAAGACAAAGCTCCTTGTCAGGCGCAGATCTCAACGTGGCAGCCGATCTCTCCTTCAGCAATATTTGTTTCCACCTCAGCGTAATGCCTGGAAAAGGGAAAACCATCGACATGTTCACTCAAAAATTTAACACGTGCGCGGCTCCATCGTACAAAGTCTGTTACACGTGGACGAATAGTCAAAACTGCACGTGTGAGGTCGTACTGAAAGGTCTGCCAGGAAACTGGTGTCCTTAAGTATATATGCAGCATCAGGCATAAGCAGTCTCAACAATTGCAGCAATTCCTAAAATCTCAGCAATCTCAGCAATCCAGTAATCCAGCAATCCTCTCTCCTCTCTCTCTTACATAACTTTCGCCAAACTTTGCAGAAACTCTGTGAGTAAGACTCTCTATACCGCCCTCTTTTAACCTAATTGTTGTGTCATGCAAAATTGGTAGCGTTTGTAGTCTAATATCAACTTTGAAGATTCTTGTAAGCAGCTGGAAGTTGTTAGGTCTTTTCCGCTACAGTCCACCTGTCGGCATTTAAAATCTTGAGTCAAATACTAATAAGTAAAATACGATTTAGGTCTAACGCCAAATTGTCTTTGTTTTTTTGGATGTGAGAAAACAGGCTGTGCATAGTTTAAGCATGATTGGCTGCTTATGTGCTTCTTGTTCCGAAACTAGTTAATAGTCCGAAAATGCGACATCTCTTTTTCTAAAATGAACCATCTGACATAAACATTGTTAGAGGACTGTTATTCTTGCTACATAATTTGTTCTACAATCCATCACTGGCGTCAAAGTAGCAACTGTAATGGAACTAGCATTTAAAAATGTCTGCGTTTTTCTCTTGCATGTAGCTTCTGGATGTGGAAGGTTGCGACCATCTGCTAATCTTTAAAAACACTACATGTGATCTATTTTGGATAAAACATCACTTACAGTGGCAACTATTCTTTTGATGGCAGCAGATTTTCCGTCAAAATGGCCGCTTCAGCCATGATGTCCTCTGTCAGTGCAGCAGTTCCATCCACAAAATTTTTCTCTCCCCTTCCTGCCCGATCTCACTCTCGCTCCATTGGAGCAGCAAGATTGGCTCCTTTCTACCAGAAACGCTCTCTTGTGTGCAAAGCTTCCAACGACGATCCTTTGGCCGCGGTAAGCAAAACTGTAATGCAAGAATTTGTTGAACGTTTTGCATGACGATGCAGGACATGGTGTTAAAAGGATTGCATTAGTTAGTTTTTCGTAAGCAGCAAAAAAACAATCAATTGCCTTAAACGATGAATTTTGTTTTTGCTACAGGTGAAAAATTTGGTGGACGGCACCAAAGTCAAGATCACAAAGGATGATGTTTTGGCCAATCAGGAGCGCAATACCAGTGAGAAGCGGTCAGTTGTGGGAGCCGTCCCTGCTCGCGGTACAACAATTCCTCGGGCTGAAGTGGATCGCCGTCCAGAGCTAGGCAATACTTCTTTTGGCAGCATAATGGCTTTTGACGGTCCTGGCCCTGAGACCATGAACGGACGATTGGTACGACTAATTGTTTTCCGAAGTGATAATGTTGCAGTGTCAAACCTCATTTCGATATGAGTTTTTATGCCTCAACTACATTTTCCTTGCAAGCTCTCAGGAAATTGGTATTCTCTGTTACAGATTTAGATTCAGAGGCTGTCTCTAATTCGGAAAGCTGATTTTTCTTGTTTTTACTTTTTTGCAGGCCATGTTGGGATGTGCCTGGGGATTCGTCTCAGAGCGCATGACAGGTCTCAGAATCGTTGACCAGGTCAACTCTCCCAACAGCCCGGGCCTCTTCTGGCTTTTGGCGTCCACTCAGATCCTCATCTTCGCATCTCTGGTGCCCATCTTCAACGGAGAGTCCCCGGATAGCCGCAGGTAGGATTGTTGTCATCCAATTGTTCTCTGTTTTTGCAAAGCAGTGAAATTTGAAGGAATGGTTGCATACTTCTTTCATACTGTTCTGCGGCAACATCTGATCGAAGAACTATGATTTTTCAATTAGTGACACTATTCAAATGTGATGCCACAAGTTCATGTTTAAACTCCATAATACAGATTTTGCTAATATCTTGTGTGGAAAATGTGTACAGAGTGAGCTGACAATCTTATTCCTTTTGTTGTTTGAACAGGAATGGTCCTTTCACTGCCAAGGCTGAGCGCTGGAATGGTCGTTTGGCTATGGTCGGTTTCGCCGGTATTCTTATCTCCGAGTACATTTTTGGAAAGGCTGTTTTTGGCTTTTAGGCTGCCGTTAATTTTACTCTAAAAAAGCGTATCATAGGACCTGTGTACGCTGGAAAGGAACTGTAATGACGTGTATATATTGTAACGATCGTTTTTTCCAGCAAAATGCTGTTGAAGCTCAAGGAACTCTGGTTTTGTGAAAGAAATAATTTATTGGCGATAGTGTAGCGCAAGAGGGGATTTTCATTTTTGTGATCATGTGAAATAAAATCAGATGTTTTTGTTCAATATTGGTAATGATCATTGTCCTGATTTGAAAGGATTTCACAGATGAGATGAATGTTGTACTGTGCCGGTTTTCATGCTTTGTGGTTTGTATAACTCTAAGTGTGTTTTTTTTTGGTATGCCAAAATAAAGCGACAATATAAAGGCTTGATCTTTCATTTGTTACGATGTTTATTGCATAATGATGTATCTAATTTTGTTCGATTTTACCTTAGATGTTGTGAAACCTTAAACATTGTATGGAGCACATGATGTGGAAAGAGTTATCATTGTAGCATTTTAAATATTATTACATACTTTTACAATTGATGGGAACAGAAACGTGAATCAGTATGCAGAGGTTTGCCAATTGATTGATAAACCCAAAATTGAAATAAATAGTAGGGCACAGAATTTAGTTGTTCCATAGGTGTTGTAGCCACATAAAGCATTCCAAAATCCTTTTTTTAGATATAAGGCAGTCATTAAACCTACTTCATGATATGGCACCAAATTTAACCGATCTTTCGGTAGACTTTGAAGGTTTTCAACTGATCCTCCTTCCTGATTAACCTCATTTACTTGATTATTAAGATCTTGTAAAAAACGCTTCAGTTCTTTAGAATCATGTTGATTATGAGAACCAAGAATAAACATTCCAATAATATTTACAAAGGGTTTTTCTCTACTAGTCTGATTTAAAGTTTCTTGTCTACGAGCTTTATTAAGATAATATCTCACCCACTTGCTCAAGTGTTCCATCTGCTGCTTGTAATTCATTGACTCGATAGTGACTTACATCAGCAAAAATGACTTCAGAGTTCGATGCAATTGATACTCTTATCTACAAAATTTTGTAAATCTTCTTGTTGAAGACGAAGTGCATGTAGAAGTTAACACAATTACATCAGGACGCTCTTCTTTAGGAATCAATTTTTTTGTGGTTTTGAAAAGAACTTGAAATTTAAAAAGTAAATAAGCTAAAATGCAATGTTGCAAACCGTCATTTGTCTCAAACCGTACATTTCAACAAAACAGATGCTACACATTGAGGGTTAAAAAATGCTTAAAAAAGAAGCTTCTGTATTAAACAATTTAATACAAACATTTCTTAAATTTAATAAATCAAATTGCCCATAGCTATTCGTCTTACTTATTGAAATAGCAACTTATGTACATCTGATGTATAATGGTAGTTAGTAATTGTGTGTTAGATTAAAGAGTATAACCCATGAAACTAGCCCTATTGGATGTATGCTGGCCCGGCTCATATTGGCACTTATGCGTGTTGCAAGCTGTTTTAGAAATGTACATGCTATTATTCATACTTCTTTGGGAGATGACTATTTTAATGTAATGCGTTCTATGCTGGAAAGAGAAACGAATTTTACCTCTGTCACTACTAGTACAGTAGATCGCTATCTATTGGCAAGAGGATCGCAAGAAAAAGTAGTAGAAAATTGCTGCTCATGTCATGCAAGTTATGTAAATAAAAATGTGTTGGACAACATATGTTATAGATTAATTTCTGGCCAGTACACTTTTCAAACTATTATGTAAAATAGCATAGAAAATGGAAAATTTACCCTTCAAAATAGACAATCTATATGAATTTGAAATTCCGTCAACACTGAACTGGAATATTCATAAAGTACCTGTCTCATAATGGCGCACATCGTTCATATTCACACTTTTTGTGCTAAGTTTTGGAATATTCGATTATTTTCTTTCAAATTTCGTTTCTCTTCCCGTTTCAAGTTTCTAATTTTTTTGTTCTTGTTTACTTTTCTACTCCGCTTCTCTACCATTTTCCATTTTTGTGTGAATCTTGTTACTGTCACCCTTTTATCCACTGCAAATTAGTGGAAAAACGTGTATTGAAGGTTTTCTAAAAGTGCGGATGTTTCGTTTCCTACGTCGCACGAAAATAGAGTATAGCATCCTGAAGAGATTCCGTGTGGAAACCTCAACTTTGGTGTTTGAAATTTGAAAGCTGAAATTTGAAATGTGAAATTTCAATTTCCCGGGTTCGTACGCTGGACGCCGAAAACACACACGTCACATGGAATTGGACGATACCCGGAAAGAGAAGTTCCGGATCCAATGGGAACGTTTGATCGTCGAACATTGATCAAAAATTTCAAATTTAAATTTTCAAAAAGCGAAAGTGAAAGAACTGCTGGAAGTCTGGCAGTATAGAGTATTTGTCTCCTCCTGTAGGTAAAAAATCGACAGATTTGTAGGATTTTTATATGCTTGCAGCTTTCCTTTCCCTTGTTGATATTGATTCATTTCCCTCGCTAATATCAATCTTTATTTATCTTGCTGATGTCAATCCTTTTCTCTGGCTGATATCGATCCATTTTTTCCGTTGACATATATCCCTTTCTCTCACTTTTAAAAACAGTTTTAAAACTACCAAAAGAACATGCCTGATGAAATTTATGATTACGAGGAAGACGATGACTACGACCCTTACACTGAAAAAAGGTGTCGAAAGAGAGAAGTTCGTGTCTCGTAAAAAACGCCAAAGGTGATTATTATTTTTTTGACGTCAATTTGGCAAGAAATGTTTCCTGCTGGACATGATTTGTCAAATCATGTACAATTCTTTTCACAACAAGCTTAAAAGTTCCCGATGAGAGTTGTCATCTGCCTGAAATTTTTCTACCAAAAGATTTAATGAGCTTAAAAAGAATGATTTTAATTTAATGATTATGTTGGATTGAGCTGAAGCTGCAAATACCTGGATCTATTATCACAAAACTGGATTTTTCTTAACTCGTATGTAAACGTAGGTCATGCATGCAGCTTATGATTAAGCATTTAGTTGCATGAACGATTTGCAGGCCCGAGGATTTTAAAGGACCAGAAGAGCTGGCTGGGGGTGGAAGAGGAAAAGTATTGCGTGTTGTAGCAGATCCTTTGGAACAGTTGAAGTGCGAATTCTTCAAGTACCCTATTGGACGTGACAAATAGTACAAGCAGGCAGGTAACTTTTCTTAGCTTATCCGCTAAGTGTTGTTCAAGTAGTTTTCTGGAATATTTATTCATAATTATTTGACACTACGAATTCTTATATGAATTCTTTTTATACTACTTGTGATTGAAAGAATTCATTCCAAAGACTTGTCATTTGAAAGACAAATTTGACAAATTTACTTTTTAAAGTACAAAAATGGAGCTTCTGGAAAATCTGGGCCAAGGAAAGGGGCGGTATCATCTGTGCCTGTAAGTGATGTCCCTGTTCAATTTTAATGGGGAAAGCTAAGAAGAAGTAACGAATACATGTATATTGCATGGTAGTATCATCGTGTGGCAAGTGAACTTGTAGACAATAATTTTTTATTGAAGTAGAGCATGGCAATAAAATACAGAGACTGGCGTGCACTGGAAAAGAAAAACGTCAATAAAATGAGACATTGATCTGCTCTGAGATAGATGCGCATTAAAATAGAATAAGGCGATATATTGTACACTTTCATGTGCACTGAAACATTATCAATAATAATTACACAAATAATCTTTGGTCTTATCTGAAGACTCTTTCTTTTATTTGTATTTGGACACCAAAGCGTCTGAAGGGGGGATTGAAAAGAAAAAAAGAAGAGGGAAAGGAAACAAGGAAAAGAAACAGAAACAAGAAACAAGAAAAGAAAATGAATCAAGAATGGAAAAATAATCAAAAAAAGAAAGAACAGAAACAAAAAAAGACAGAAACAAGAAAAAGCATAAAACAAACAGTTAGACTTTCAAAAAACAGACAGGTTGATTGAATAAAAACGAAAAGAAAACAAAGAATTGGAAAAAATCCGTAAAAAAAAAAAAAAACCATTAAAAAGAAAAGTAGTCGTTACAAGAAAAAAATAAAAGATTGTGTTGGATCACAAAACCTAACTTATTACATTTACCGCATCTCTTTTTTCTTGCTATCACTCCTTCTCTCCCTCTGTATCTCTTTTGCGAGACTACCTCTCCTACTCCTTTCAAATCCTAAAAGCCCTAAACCTATTTTTTAGGCCACAAGCGACTTCTGTCACGTCACATATAGGACAAATATCTCATCATTACATAGGAAAAAAAGACAAAAATAAAAATTAATGTCACAAAAATCTGGAGATCAGAATATGCTACAATTACAAAATATTTTCTATTTTCTTAACTTTCTTCTCTCTCCCTATTTTTCTCCCTCTATTTTTCACTCTTCCCCTACCTCTCTCTTTCTCTTACATACAACCCCCGGCTATGTACCTACTTTCCGCTCACCGTCCCTCCTCTTCTCCCTCTCCTTCTCCCTTCCCTCTCTCTCTCTCCCTCTGCCCCTTCACTTTACCCACTTTTCCACTTCCTATCCCTCTACATCGATCTTATTTCAGCTCATTTACCCTTCATCCTCCCTCTCACTTCCTCCCTCGCTTCTCTCTCTCTCTCTCCCTCTTTTCCTCCTCCACTCTCCCTCTCCCTTCCTCTCCCTCTCCCCCCTCACGTCTCATGGAAGACCATCGACCGAGCCCACGCCGCCGGATTCGAGTAATGTAAATCCATCCCTCCCTCCACCCCTCCCCCTGCTCCCACTCCTCCCATCCCTCCCCCCACCCCCATACTCAACCCCATCCCTCCTCTCCTCTCCTTCCCCCCCCTCAATAGACTCCCTGCTCTGGGAGCCTCAGAGGGAGTGCTTCCCCCCAACCCCACCCTCGTCCATGCCGAACTCCTCCCTCTCTCCTCCCCTGGGTCCTCAATACACATTTTCTTCCCTCCACCCCCCCCTTCCTCTCCCTCTCCTCCATCCCCATCCTCTCTCCCTCTCCTCCCTCCCACTTCCCCTCCTCCTCCTCCCACTACTCCTCCTGCTCCTACCCCTAGTCCCAATCCTACCCCTCCTCTCCCTCCCCCCCCCCATCCCCCCATCCAGGGGTTGCCAGCTGTCCAGGGAGCCATCTGGGGAGGCCACGTGGCACCCCCCCATAGGCCCGGAGGGCCCCAACTGGGGGGGGGAAGGGTAGAGGGAGAGGAAGAGGAGGGAGGGGGGGGTGGAGGGAGAGGCCCCCCGGCCCCCCATCCCATCATATAACTGTACGGCCACATTCCGTTCCCATAGAAACCGTAGGGGGGGACGGAGGTCGGGGTAGGGGTGAGGGGAGAGGGAGAGGGAGCAGGAGGAGCGTGAGAAACGGGGGGGAGAGAAAGAGGGAGAGGAAGAGGGAGAGAAGAAGAGGGCGGGGGAGGAGGGACGATGGGCCATCCCGCTGCCCCTCCGGCCCACATTCCGGACGTGACATCTGTCACCATGGGGCTTCCGTACAAGCTCATGGTCTCTCGGAGGGGGGCAGGGAGAGGAAGAGCCAGAGGGAGGGGTAGAGGGAGAGGGAGAGGAACTGCCTCTTCTCTTAGGAGGGCCGTCATAGACCCCATGGACCCCATTATTTCCGCCGGACCTCCCCCACTATTTGCAGTACTCCTTAGTCTCAAATCCACGTCTACTCCTCCTATCCCTCCACTCCCCCCTTCGTACCTCCCTCCTCCCCCTCCACCGACTCCCATCGCTCCTCCTCCCTCCATCCCTCCGCTCCTTCCCATCCCCTCTCCCCCTTCCCTCCTCAGCGTCGTCAATCCACTCAACCCACTACTATCCCCATTCATACTCTCCCCATTTACCCCTTCTCTCCTTCCTCTCCCTCTCCCCCAACTCTTCTCGCTTTCTCTCCCCCTTCTCTTCCCTCCCCCTCCCTCCCTCCCCCCCACTTTCTCTCCCCCTCTCCCCCTCCCTCTCCTCCCCCTCCCCCCCCCTCCCCCTTCCCCTTGTTCTTCCTCCTCCCTGCCCCCGGCGGCACGTTCCTTAGCGCCCCCCCCTGTGTCCAGTACCTCTGGCACCTCCTGCAGAAGTGCCTCGGCTGCCTCTCGCTGTAGTTGTTGTAGTAGCAGAACTTGGTCGCCAGACTGCCGCACCGCGGACACGCCACCGCCAAGCCGCCAGCCGCCCGGCACAGACTGGACGGCGAGGCCGAACCGCCCGTCAATTCTCCCCCGCCGCCGCCGCCGCCCGGCAGTACTATTTCTCCGGCGGCGGCGGCGGCAGTAGCTCCTCCCGGTGTTGTTTCGCCCGACACCGCTTCGCACTGTACTTTATCGCACTGTATTGTTTCGCACTGTACTTTATCGCACCGTACTTTATCGCACTGTACCGTATCGCGCTGTACCTTATCGCACTGTATTATATCGCGACGTATCGTCGTATTTTTGCCGCGTGTGGCATCGTGTGGTACTGTATCGTCCTGTGTCGTATCGGGGTGTATCGGTGTATCGCCGCGTAGTCTTTCTCCGGCGTTTCGTGCGGTTTCTCCGTGCGACGATTCGGCGACGGATATCGGGTCAAGGCGAAGGGAAGCGGTTCGAGGGCGAATGGGATCGGAGGATATCGGGGAGGGAGAGACGGGGTCGTCCGATATCGTATCGGTCGGAATGGCGATTTTTTGGGCGGGGATTTGGGAAAGAGGGGAGTCGAGGTCTTGGAGGGGGGGAGAGGAGAGGGATTTTTTGGGGTGGTGACGAGAGGATTTGAGGGGGAGGGAGGAGGAGTTGGGGGAAGGGGAAGGGGAAGGGGAGGGAGAGGGAGAGAGGTGGGATTTAGGGGAGGGGGAGGAGGGAAACTGGTGCTGAGAGTGGTGAGAGAACTGGGTCTGTCGGTAGTGGTGGGGGGAAGGGAGGGAAGACGGTTGGTTGGAGGAGTTTTTTCTTTCGAGGGAGGAGGAGGGAGGAGTCCAGGAGGGGTGGAGGGAGTGGTATCTGTGCTGGTCTCTCTTCGTCAGTCTTTTCCTGCTCCCAGACTGACTCTCAGGACTCACGGTACGGCTGCCATTCGACTCTCCTCCTCCTCCTCCCTCTCCTCCCCCCCCTCCCTTCAGACCGTCGTCACTACCACTGTTACTGCCGGAACAACTCCCAAACTCCTCTCCTTCCCCCTCTCCCTCTAGGTCCTCCTCTACATATCCCTCGCCCTCTCCCTCCCTCTCTCCCTGTCCGTCTCCCTCCACCCCCCCCGGCAAAGCGATGACCCGGCCGAAGAGTTTTATCGCAGGGTCGGACAAGTCGTCACGTCGGTCTCCACCTTCCCCACAAACCGACAAATCTTTCATGTCCTTGAGCTCGGAGGGGGAGGGGGAGGAGGAGGAGGAGAGGTACGGCTCCTTGCTTTCGGCTCCCATGGCCTTCTTCTTGGGAACCTCGACACGAATCTATGGCGACAAAAATACACAAAAAAGATAAGACTAGAAAGAATAAGAAGAAGAAGAAGAGGGAGGAGGAGGCAGTCTTTCTTCACGTACCAAAAGGGTGAAAATAGGATGATAAGCGGGAAGTGCGAAAGCTTTTATTCCTTTCCGGAAACCTGAAGTGAAAAGGAAAAAGGATAGGAAAGGAAAAGTGTACGCAGGGAAAAGTACGCGGCAAAGTACGAGTGGATGAGTACAAACGAAACGAGAGAGTACAAACGAAACGAAACAGTGCGAAGGAAAGTGTACGAAAAAAACTGTACGGATGGTACTTCGGGCGCTTTTTGGGCCACGTCGCCGGAAAAGCGCTTGGCAGCGAATCCCCACTGCGAGGCTCCGGAGGCTCTAGGTTCGGTTTCCGCAAAAAGGCCGCGAAAAGCGGGCGGCCGGCGCGAACTCCGAGGCCGGATGGCGACGGACGACGCCCGCGGAATAGATACGCGCTGAGTCAGCGGATCTGTCACGGGGTTCTCATTGGTTCGTGGAAATAAAATCAGGCTGTGTGGCTGGGGAGGCAGTGTACGTGGCGGTTCGCTGTAGCGGAGTGCCGTGCGGGAGTGGATGTATCTCTGCTCCGGCTATCTTGAGCCCCACAGGTTCGGTCAGGGGTATCGAGGGTTGTGGCTAGGTAGGTGCCACCTGGCAGGGGAGATACTGTGGCCACAAAGAAAAGCACCATAAAATCTTCGAAGGGTGACGTGCGCTGTCAGCCGTTCGGCGGCAATAATAAATCGCATGTCATTGGAGGGGAGGTGGGATTGAGATTTTGAGCACGCGGATCTGATCGGACGGCGGATGGAAAGTAATCGCAGGGACCTGAGAATCTGGACCGTCGGATGGAGGGAGAGAGAGAGTAAGGGGCTACCTGCGTGAAGTGCATATCGACTAGGTTTTGACGCGAAATGCAATCCTGGGCACGTGTTCATTTATCTGTTTGAAAGTGGGTTTGTAATTAAAGGTGGGAAACTGAGTTCCGTAACCTAAATCTGTATCTGTAATTTTGTCGTTTTGCGTATTCTCTTTGCTTTTCGATGTACTTTATTAGGATTTAGGTGGAGTCGAGAGAATTCGCGGACAAGGAAGAAATCCAGTTCGGATGTCCGTACAGATGCAAGGAGGGAAATCCGGAAAAGGTGCTTTTGCCTGTTGCGTTTAAAGTTTCGAAATACGAAATTCGCTACAGTACTGTACAGTACATGCCAAATTCCGTAATTTGTGGTCAATCAAATACGCTGGAAAACAAAATATAGCTGGCAAAGCGCAATCTGCGTGTTCGTTAACTTCTGCACTTGTAAAAACACCCATCGGACGGTCGCGATCCGCTAAAATAAAGCAAGAGCTGCCAACTCACCACGCCAGCATGCGTGTACGGCAGAGGCATAAGGTTCCAAATAGTCTCCGTTCTGTTTTAAAATCCGAATAATTAATAATGACAACCTGCCGATAGTCGATGCGCATAGGCCCGATGCAGCCGATGTCCGATGCGATATAGATGACGTGGCAGACGACGTTCCAAGCCACTGACGAAATTTTGATTCTTGCAGGATTGTGTGACGCATCCCCTGTTGCAACAACAGTTGCTGGGCGGCCGTACGTCCCTAACTGAATAACTGTAGCTGCGGATACAACAACGGGAGCAAACACATATTTCAGCCGTCCTGAAGCGACGCCAAACGGCGACGAGCTCCTGTGAATTTCCCTAGAACTACAGTGAAGTTCTGTGTGGCTGAACTGTGAGCTACAGACGCATAGCACACTGACGTGACGATACATCGCATCTGACAGAAGCGTATCGTATCGTATCCCCACATCTGACACATCCGATATACATTGAAAACGTATCGCCATGCAGCATGCCATCCGAAGCGATACAAAACCCGAAAAACAATCTTTCAGGGTGAACTTCCATTAAAGGAAAAGTGGGGTTGTTTACTGGATGCCGTATGATTTCGTACAGATTCGTACAATATTCTTTTTTTTGTCAAACGAAACATGAGGAAACACGCCTACTGGATGGTTCCAATATTATAGGCGTAAGTATCGACCGTTGGATATTTCACCTTTTTAGATTCGCGAAGCAATCGCGCACATCGTCCAATTTGAAGAAACTCTCCTCGGCGAGGAGATTTTCTTCAGACTGGTCGCGTACCATTGGTACACGTGAAAAGAACAAAAAATCCACCACGAACAGGCAATGAGAATATAACACGTCGTACATGCCATGTGCCTTCCGCCACGGTGTATGAAGGTCAACCGAAATATCTTCGCACGCTCCTTCTGACATCGGCTGACCTCGAAAAGTTTGCGGCGCTTTTTTGACATTCCGTTTCGAAATTTTGATTTTCAATTTCAAAATTAAAATTTGGTCGCAAAATTTCCGTACGAATCATTAACTACACCGTCAATCGCTATAAGAGTAAAGGAATAAATAGCGTAAAAAAAAAATAGTGTTATTAACACTAATCGGGATTTTTTTTTTTTTTAAATATATATACTAATTAATCCCTAACTGTATTTTGGGTTGTCCTAGATAATAAATACCCGCACTTTCGATGTCTACAGTAATATGTGTAACCGTACAAAATCTGACAATTCGTATGCCATCGAGCTGTTCACACGGTCGATGGATGAACATATGAGAACGTGATTTTTGTCGACGAGTTTGCGTCTCTTTCTTCCAGTGCACATTCACATGTGTGCGCAATAATGTTAAGTGTATTTTTATGCTTTTGTGATTCAAAAAGTACCATTTCGTACGGAGATACCCTGTCCGTACGCCACCCGATTTCCATCACATTGTACTTCCACTATTAACGCTAATTGAAAAAAAAAACCTAATTAGAATAATGGAAAAAATATAATTATGGATTGTATTTCAGGTTTTTTTTTTTTAAGGGCACCGAATTGGCGTTATGTACTCTAATAGCGATTGACGGTGTACCTCCGCTCGTACAAATATTATGTACAGATTTTCAGCTTGAAGAATATTTCTAAATTTTAATAATCTAAAAGTTAGCCTACGTGGCGCCAATCATAATTGAGAAACGATGTCTACTGGCACGAAATAATGGAAGGCCTTGCCAGTAAACATGAGAAATAGACGTATCCGCGTGCTTACTAGGACCGCCTAATGGAGAACATGCCTCAGTTCAACTTGAAAGCGTTAAACAATTAAGGGTGAACTTCCATTAAAGGAAAAGTGGGGTTGTTTATTGGATGTCGTACGATTTCGTACAGATTTGTACCATTTTTTTTTGTCAGACAAAACATGACGAAACATGTCTACTGGTTGGCTCCAATATTAGAGACGTAAGTATCGACCGTTGGATTTTTCACTTTTATAGATTCGCGAAGCAATCACACACATCGTCAAGTGTGAAGAGACTCTCATCGACGAAGAGAGTTTCTCCAGACTGGTCGCGTACCATTGGTACACGTGAAAAATAAAAAAGAATCCCAACACAAACAGGCAATGAGAATCGAACACGTCGTACACGCCATGTGCCTTCCGCCACGCTGTATGGTAGTCGACCGAAATATCTTCGCACGCTCCTTTTGACATCCGCTGACCTTAAATGTTTGCGGCGCCTTTTTGACATTCCGTTTCGAAATTTTGGTTTTCAATTTCAAAATTTAAATATGGTCGCAAAATTTTCGTAAGAATCATTAACTACCTCCGCCCATACAAATATTATGAACAAATTTTCAGCTTGATGAATATTTGTAGATTTTAATAATACGTAAATTAACCTACGTTGCGCCAATCATAATTGAGAAACGATGTCTATTGGCACGACATAATGGAAGGTCGTGCCAGTAAACACTAGAAATAGACGTATCTGCATGTTTACTAGGACCGCCTAATGGAGAACATGCCTAAGATAATTTATGACGAACTTGACGACAAAACGTATGTGTGTACCCATAAACTGGTCGTCGCCTATAAATAAAGATTAGCTTACATGAGAAACAGACGTAGACGATTACAGTATGTACAGTACACCTTGAATCGTTGTTAACGTATAAAAATTATAAGTGTAAAGAAAAAATTTGACATTCCGTTCCGAAATTTTGATTTTCAATTTCAAAATCAAAATCTGGTCGCAAAATTTTCGTACGGGTCATTAACTACTCCACCCGTACAAATATTACGTACATATTTTCAGCTTGAGGAATATTTCTAGATTTTAAGAATCTGAAAACTAACCTACGTGGCGCCAATCATAATTGAGAAACGATGTCTACTGGCACGAAATAATGGAAGGCCGTGCCAGTAAACACTAGAAATAGACGTATCCGCATGTTTACTGGGACCGCCTAATGGAGAACAGGCCTAAGGCTTGTTCTTGGTTGGGCCTTTTACCCAACCTCCACAATCGCTCTGAATTTTCTGAAATCTGTACATGGTTCGTGTAACAAGAAAAAACAATCGCTTTTTAAAGTCGAAGTGTCCAGTTGAAGACCTATACAGTCTATATAGTGCTCTTAGAATGGCTGAATTATCAGATCAGTGCCAGAGGACCGGCGAATATAGTGTAGTCAACTGTCACAGATCACAAAAGAAGTCTGGAAAATAATAAATTGATAGTCTGTAAATCAATGGATATCTCGCAAAACATCCGTCCAAAGACATGGAATGGAAAATAATTTTGACACCAAGTAATCCGCCAAAAAAAAACTAAGATCGACTCCAGCATGATCATCAAATTTTGCACGAATTTCTTCTATCGAGAGTTCATATGGTTCTTTTATAGACCAACAAGCTGACAAAAAGGCTTTGTGTAAGGAAGTACGTGGATAAAGATTAACAGCAATTGCAGCACAACAACAAGAAACCGTCAGATGAATGTAAAAAGTCGTTTTCTTGGTACATATCAAGGCCGATTGCTTCATTTTTAGCAAAGAAAAAAATTGCTCACAGTACAAAATTTCTTACAAGGACAATGACAAAAACACTACCCTGAAATCCTCAATGCTTGTACCTTGTCCCAACTTCTACAGATTCAATTTTTTTTTATCCTTCGTTCATGTAAGACGAATCACAACGATCATCCCTATGAACAACCAAAAGAGCCCGAAAATCAACAACCAAGTCATACATCCGGTAAAAAACGATCTCCGAGAAGCAGCACTAGTTCTCCGAACCGCGTTTCCGGTACTCGCTACATTCCTTTCTAAGGCGACTTCAGCATTGTCCAATATCTGCAGTCAACCGAACACCAAGAAAAGATTTTTAAGACAAACGAACAAAGGAAGGGGGTTAAGATTGAGGAACACAAGTAGTTACTCTACCACAACTCCTTTTTCATAATGCAAATAAAGATTACCATCCACAAGCCGTCAAAGCCTTAGAAGAGATGAGCGACTTCAGTACTGTCCAATAACCGAAGTTAACAGTCACCGCTGTGATTTTTTTGAGACAAACAAACACAGGAAGCCGATTCAAGGAACAGAAGCAACATCTCCAATAGGGAAATTATACAATGCATACAGTAGTCCTACCGAAGATTGTACAAAACGTACAATTTTCTGTACGATTACCGTAGTTACTGGCTCGCCACATGTTTCACTTCACTTTGATTTTCCTTTACTCCACTCCCGTACTAAGATGGATTGCCAGCCCACAGCTTTAATTCAGGCCATTGTTATTATTAAGGTTATTACTGTTATTATTGAAGCTATTATTATAATTAAGGCTATAATTATTATTATTATTACTATCATCATTAACCGTGACATGACTAGAGTGGAGATAACAATTATGATCGATACAATTATCACTCCATGTACAAAAATGGACATACAAAGCTTTGCTCATCAATAGTATGGTCCAGACTACTCTATTGGAATAAGTCAAAAATATGGTTTGTTCACGCTATGATCAACCATAGTCCTAACCATGGTCAGTAATGTGTTTGAACCTGTCTGATCTGACGAGTCTAAATATTTAAAGCCCTGCAAAAGCAGTAAATATAAGTGTCAGACACATGGTGGAAAAACACTTTTTATAAGTGTGCAGTCAAATGATACACCGTAATACTTCATTAGAATCAGCTTCACTAGATTACGTTCTGTAATGTGGCTTATTATGAGCCACTTACTTAAAAAGTGTTAACAGCACTAATTTATGTTTTCGGGTCAAAAAACACTATCTGGAATGAGAAGAGTGATTAACTCTAGTAGAGATGGGCGGTCTACCTTATTGCTCTCTTGCACAGTTGCACTAATTAGTCGACTGTTGACCTTGAGATGTCCGGCTAACTCCAACATTTGATCTGTTAGATCCTCTTGGAGAACTCTGCAAAAAGTAACAAAATTTCAAGTGAACCAATCTAATAGCAACTTTTAAAGGGCAAGCCAACTCTCAATAAATCACCTCGTCTTTTTTCCTCTCATCCATGGGCAATATCCTACTCGTTTCAGGGAAACTCCGCGGTTGAGATTAAGTGGATTACTTGTTTTTTTCGATGATTAACCGAGAAGCATCGTCAATTCTCGTTTGTTCTGTATCAGAATAAACAGCTTCAGACGGCCCATTCTGCAGCCTGCAACAGAGAAATTTTGATATAATACATAAATTTTGATACAATTAATAGTAGACCAAAAAGGAAACATTTTGAAGCAATCAAAGCAAAAATGACAACAAATAGCATTTTGTGCAAAACAGGTCCCACTTATGGAATACACATCTGAACTCAGAAGAAGGCGATGATGGTTCTTCAAGTATAAGATGCTGCCATAATTTCACGAATAGAAGGTAGACCGGGAAAAAATCGACCAAAGTTTACCAATAATTATTGTCGATGAACAAAAAAATGACAGACTTAACTCTGTCAGCTACTCCTTGAAAAGAAGTTGCCTTGACAATGTGAGACAATAAAACGTTCACCAACGTATGTACACGCCACACTATTTTCACTAGTCAAATGATTTTTTTTGACAAAATCAGAAAATTCAGTTTTCTACAAAACATGGTTTGACATTATCCATAGGTGACATGAAAATCAGCACACATACAATTGTGTGGACTCACAACTTGCTAACAACAACCACACTTGTTGTAGCTTGTAAACACTCATTTACTTCAACACATATCTTAAAACTGCTCTGATCCCGGATAGAGCCATGTCACTGGTGTTCAAGTAAAATGATAGTTAACATTTCATGTCAGCTGAAACATAATCCTGAACATGGTCGTCGAGTGCATAAAGGTATGGCTTGCACGTCATGCTTGAAATCCCAGCTAGTACAAAAACCACAACCAAAACGCGATCTTACAAGGGAGCTCCAGTGTTATGGCTCGTCTGGATCCTATCACCTCCGCTCTTTACAATGGCCTGGATAAATTGATGGCGGAAAGGGAAGAGTGGCTTGGACCCTCACCTTGCTCGTCTCCTTAAGATGGAGGCCAATGATGGCTCTGGAGGCGAGAGATTTACTGTGAGTTCTGGTTCCCGCTGAGGAGGTTCTTTTAGTTTCTCTCCCTGTAGTTGGGAATCCCAGACGTTTATGGGCTGCCAAGCCATACATTCCCAGTCCATTACTGAAGACAACTCCAACTAGGAAGTTTCCAAAACAGCACCAGGTTAAGAATAGAAATTTGTGACTTTGAAAACATGAACTCATGCACTCATGTGCCAAGATGGTCATGCAGAATTGTATGGATGAAGCAGACGATAGCAATGACGAATTGCAGTTTCAGAATGACAATAAACTCTCGTTGCCTCCAGTTGAACTTTTGGTATCACTTAAACACTTGCTGAGGAGAGTACTAGTTTATATGTCAGTTCACTGTGATACCCGGGAGTGAATACCATAAATCATAAATGCTTACTAGTAGACATATGGACCAGTAGCTTTGAAGCATGGCCCTGTGAACTAGAATAAGTGACCCCAGCTAATCAAGAAACCACTGAAGAAACATAAGCCAGCAGGTTGAACCGAATTAACCAAGTCTCAATGAATGAGCAAAAATTCAATAAAAATAAATTGGGACAAAGCCTGGGCAAAATATCTCGTAGTTCCGATGGCAGTAAAATGGAGCATACCCGTGGGGGCGGGCCTAGGCTCTCGAGAAGTTTACTGATGCGATCCTTGTACTCGACCGCCTTCTCCTGACTAATGCTGAAAAACTTTGCCCCCCCTTAACTAGCAATTATCAGTCAATAAGGAAACAAACAGTTCTACCCATCTCATGTGTTGTCTTCAAAACATTCAAATGTAAATTTACCATCATTGCTTTGTTTTTAATTAATGTTAAGTGTAGCGTTGGACGAGGTCTAACCAAGTGATCCTGCCTAAGCAAATATGTCAGGATTTGAACAGCAAAGAATTTATACCTGGGAGGACTTAAATCCGGTCCTTCTCCTTCAAGGGATGCTAGAAGTTCTTGAGCGTAAACCACGTACTGCGCATCGTCATGTTCCCCGGGGAAAAAAAAATGCCAAAGGAAATTTAACAATGTGACAGCAAAACTGCCTAATTACAAAATATAAAACAACTATCTTTTCTGCAAGTCGACATAGCTTGTCTGAAGATGCTTGCCGCACCTTTGAAGTCGTAGCGGGACGAGGACGGGAGGCAAATTTAAATAGAATTTAGCATAGAATTTAGGTTCTTAATAAAAAGGAGAGTGGAACTGAAGGCTCACACTGTGCAGCTTAGCTTCGTCAACTGCTGGGGAATCATCACGTAAGCTGGCAACATGTCCCTCGCATCTAGAGAGCAGCCGAGAGAGATTAATTTCTGCCTTGCTGGTCTCCATACCCGCAATAATCCTTTCGTAGTTTGTACCGCTACTGGAGTGTTAACTCGGAAGCGGGATCAAGTTTCGAATATTTTATGGCAATAAAATTGCAAAGAAGAAGACGAGCGGAATCATGAGAGGCAGCCTATTTGAAAACAGATGCGAGTAGCGGTTAGTACTATTAGAAAAGCCAAATGAATATGGTTCACGTCTTGCTGATGTACTGCGCGTAGGCTTCAGCAGCGGGCGCCATGGCGTCCAAAGGTATGCAAAGCTCGGGAGTTCTAAGAAATGAGAAGTACATATCTTTTGGGTAAGAAGTAGAGCTGGTGCAGGATACGCAAAAGCTGAGCTGTGTGTTTGGGAAATGTCTCCAACTGTAATAAGTGCTGAATATCTCCAGTCAGTTGCCTATCACCTTACCTTTAGCAGTATGTGTATTTCCTTCCAATGAATTGGCGTCTAAGGCCTTTGCTTGATGGTCTGCTGAGTGCTGATTAATGGCTGTGGCTCAAATAGTAGTAGCAGAATTGCATATTTTTAATGGATGTTTCATTTGGCTTGTTTTACAACTGAAATTCTGTGACCCTCAGCTAATTTGTGAACTTTCTGAATATGATAGTAGAAAAGGAAAAGGTTAATTTATTGATTATTGTTATCTTGAATCATGAAATTGTCACAGCAATCAATCAATTTTTTCAGGCCTGGTTCAGCAGATAAATTCTTCATAGTCCACACTTGCCAATAGTGTGCCTAGAGATTCTAGACGCATTTAAGACAGCGGCATTCGCTGATGCTTGGACTTTTTTATTTTATTTTTCTTTTTGTTGAAATTTTGTCGATATCGTTTTCTTTTCTTCGGCTTTTGAATATCGAAACAAACAGGAGAGATTGCTGTTTACCTGCGCAACTTTTTCTGGAAGCGGGCTAAAAGGAGAATATTTAAGACTATTGGGTAGAGTGTCTTCTTTCTGCTATTGTTGCTTAAATGATTTCTGATGTGTTTTCTTTTCTTTTTCTCGTTTCTCAGCCAGTCATAGAGACCTTCGTGTCCGTGGAAGGTTGGTGGTGGAGGAGGTTATTGATGCCCTTCGGCCAGTCATCAGGACTTTGACTGAAGATAGCCATTCTCAGGGCGTTGGGCCTAAGTCTATAGGAATAAACCCTGAAATTAAGAGTACCAGACGAACAAAGGAACCTGCAGGTTCCCCCTGGCTGCAGGACTCTGCCCTCCACGTCGCTCTCCTTAATGGAGGAGAGCTTCTTGCTTTTGCAAAGGGAAAGGAGCTTGTCATCGTCAACACCACATGCAGGTGGGCCAAGTATAAGCAGATAGGATCGACATCTCTGTGACACTTTTTTTTGTTGGGAATGTCCGCTGTATTTCAGCCTTTTTAGTCAGATAAACATCATTATCACGAAGCAGCTTGCTGCAGACGTTAGGCTCTGGTTGCGGAAAGTGGTCTATTTCTGGTTGACTCTGCGTGATTCGCTGATGCAAGCCTGGTTTCTCTGCAATCTTTGTGTCAGCCTTAATCCTGTTACCAGTAAGAAATGATCAAGAACTTATATGGTGGATTCTTTTCTGGTGTGGACTCAGTGGTGGAGATGTGACTCAACAGGCATTTGTATGCAACGAAGTGCAGAGCATCACTTGCCTTGAATGGCTGCTGTTTCCAGGCCATGGAAAGGGGACGAAAGATGGGCGACCGCGACATTTGCAAGGAGGCTTTGTCGGTTTGGCTGTGGGAACTTTGGAAGGCGGGTTGCTTATCTACTCACACGCAGGAGTTTTGCTCGCGAGACAGGTACCGAAGAAGCAATTGAAGATTGCGAAGTTGAAGTGATACACTGGATGGTTAAGTATTGTGCCAAACATTGTATTTGCTGGTTTTCATTCAGCTTGATCGTACAGCTTAAACTGTAGACGTCCTTTGGTTTGAACAGCACTCTAGATACTTTTCCTGCCTTCATCACCTAAAGTTTTCTTATTTCTGAAGCTATTCTGTAAGAAACTTATGAAGGCCAACTCCTATGACTGTCGATGCAAGTGCACTTGTTTTTCTACTTCTGCATTTGCTAGTTCCAGTGTCGTGCCTTTCCCTACGCCATTCTACCAGATGGTGTTATGCTGCTCATTGAATGTGATGTCTATTCAGTATATTCGGATACTGCTGAAAAAATATGTTCATAGTTGGAGTGTTTGCGTCAATGTTGCAGAAAATTGTCAGGGTGATGGAAGGGACATTTGTACTTTAGTCTAATTTTGGGCTCTGGATGACAGATGCTTCATACAGGTCCACTGCTTAGGCTTCGGGCACGTGGTCCTGCTGTGGGCTTAAGCCATACAGATCTCTCTCAGGACCTCTGTGCCGTGTTTGAAACTGCGATAGTTCGCATCGATGCGTTGGAGCTTCAGGTAAGTTCTGAGATTTCTCTGTTTTTTAACCAGTCAGTCTGTTCTTGACTGTGTTTCCAAACTTTTGGACATCTTCCTCAAAGCTGAGCACCAGCAACAAAGTACGTGTGCCAATCCCGAGGCTGAGAGGTGGTCTTTATTTTACATGCACTTTTGTTTGTGGAGAAGTTCAAGTGAAACTCATTGGCTGACAGTTGGTCTTATGATTTTGTGCAGTCTGCATTGCGCCGCAGCATTGTATTTGGTACAGGAAGGGAGAGCAACTTGTTTGATGCAAAGAAAGGAGAGAAAAGTCAGGCAGATGTTACTGGTGAGCCAGCATCGCTGTCATTCCGAAAGTGGAGAGTGCAAAAAGGTTTTGGGCCATGCTCCGATGGTTCTATCGGGGGACTTCGTCAGGGTCCATTGCTGGACCTGCAGGTTTGTCTTCTCTTTCCATTGGACATTTTTTTCTTTTGCGAGCTTTTTCTTATTAACTTTGAAAGGAACCAGTGAAGCAACCATTCCTGCATTTTGCGTAAATTCACTCTTTAGTGGTCTGCAACTTTGGTTTGTGATAAGTATGTCTCTGACAGTTACTTTTAGGGGGATTCACAGTGATTTTATTTATATCACTGTGAGTAATGTTGTGGTTCTTACCAAGGATAACTGTACTTATACTCACCTTACCATGTTACTCAAAGAGATGCTAGTGAAATCTTTCTACGTGATCTTTGTATACGTGTAATGAACTTTACCGAAAAAAAATCTTGAGCGAGTAAGTCTGACTTCTAGCAAAGAATCCTAATCACAGATAGGTCGTTTGGCAGGATGGGCCGCCGGAGTACTGTATTGTGACTGTGGGGAAAGATCCAACCATTGCTGCCTTCAGGTATTTCTTTTGCAATTGTGGTCTCTATTGACCTTTATTGGCACTTTTGAAATAACTATATCAACGTTCTAATAAGTAAATTATTTGACATTTGCGGAATTCCATGTAGAGAAGATTTGTGAGTGCTGGTTCTTTTTCTGCCCATCAATCGAGTTCCTGCAGGACTTCCGGTTTGTCCTTTGTGAAGCAAGCTTTCGTTCCGTTTTAAAGATGCTCTGAAACTGTTTATGTATGTAATTTAACCTGTTGTTCGACCTTATCATGATGTTCTGCCGTTCCGTTTGACATGCTTTCGCAGAGTTCTTGAAGTGATGGAAGGCTTATCCACTTCTGTGATTGCCTCTCGAGTTGCTCGAAATGTATCATCAGCTGCCAGTAGTGTCGTTTATAAGTTGGGAAAGGCCACAGTAGCCAAGGCTCCTCGCATAAGTGCAGGTTTAGGACTGCCTTCCTGGAGTACCGAGGCTGCCCAGGCAATCATTACTAACATTGGGCTCACTTCTAATACCAGGTGAGCTCCAGTACACCATGAATCGCTATTAACGTTAATATCACTAATTCGGGGAAGGTTTTTTTTAACCTCTGAACATAAAACTGTGTTAATTTAGTTTGTTGAGCCGTTGAAAGTCGCCCACGTCACGTGGAAATCAACTACAATTAATAACATTAAAATAAATTCCACGCTATGTATTCCTGACACTTGTAGCGGTTCACTCCGTAATTCACAAGTTTAGACTGCGACTGTCATGGACAGGTCTTATTTATTTGGTTTTACTTTGGTGGTTGTGACGACAGAGGGGCTGATAGTTGTTGCTTTGCTTTGTTCACAGTGCAGAGGGAGGTAAGGGAGGGGCTCTTGTGGATCCACAAGTTTCAGGGAAGGGAGAGTCTGCGGTTTTAGGAACGTCTCTGAGGGACCCGATGAGGCATGCGGTATCGCTGGTGGTGGCTCCTCGAGGCCCTTTGATGGCAGTCACAGACAGATTGGGCCGTGTTCTTTTATTGGATAGTCGTTTGTTTGTAGTCGTACGCCAGTGGAAAGTGAGTCCCTTCTTTGTCGAGGGCGCCATATATTCTCATTGCATTCTATACGTGTTACTGATTTCTGTTACTGTTTTCTGTTACTGATTTAGTTATATTTACAGCGGCAGCATCATCTCCACAGTTTGATAGATGTGCTTCTAGAGTTTATGCAAGTAAGATGTGAGTGAAATCGTAAAGATTGAGTTTTGAAGGCTCTTGCTTCCATCTGGACGGCAGAAACATGTTAAATAAAGAAACTGCCATAACTGTTGCAGGGCTACCGAGACGCCAGCTGTGCTTTCTTGGAAATTCCTGCTTCTGGCCATGTTACAGGCAGTCAAAAGTCTCAGAGTCCGAATACAGGCTCACAGTTACAACTGTGCCTTGCGATTTTTGCGCCTCGTAAGGGAGTTTTGGAGGTACGCTTTGACCCCGTTTTTAAAATACGAGGGACATGAGACATGCCCTGGGATGATTTCAAGTCCGTGATTTTTTTTATTATCAATGATTTCATACCGAGGCAGTCCACAAAGAGTTTAGGTAGGCCAAAAGATAATTTGGAACCTTAGCATCCTTCATGCATCTGTTTTTGGGCATGGTGGGTTAGCAAAAGGACGAAGGTGAATTGATCAGCGGCTGTTCGTTAATGGTTCTCCAGGCAAATGAAGAAATCTTATTTAATGAACCACACCTATCTGAAAGGATTACCCATAAGAATGTGTCGTCTTGCATTTTATCACGCAAGCATACTTGTTGTCAATATCCATATATGAAACTGTTTCGACTTCCAATAAATTTCCCAACAAATTTCAATGCCTGCATTTCTTAACTTTTTCTGATGATATTTTGCTGTTATGTTGCAGGTGTGGCAGCTCCGGAATGGTCCTCGTCTTATGTGGTTACGCTGTGGTTTTAATTGTCGTCTGTTGCAACCGAGCTCCTCCTTTGGCTCCGTACAGCCTCATAACAAGGAAGGATCGAATGAACGTTCAAGGGCATATTTGTTCGATGGTGATGGAGGGCAACTGTTTGAGGTTTCACCATCGATGAACGCCGCTTCTCGGTAATACTCGGAGCTTTTTACTCGAGTTACAGTTGCATGTTGCTTTAGATGCATGCCTCCATTGTGTGAGGATTTTCTTACTGCAGGGAGGCCCATTGAATTGGGACATATTTTAAAGTCACTGCAAGGGATGCTCTTCAGTACCAGCTAAAAGTAAACAAGCTATATGTCATCGCTATTCCATTTTTAATTGTTTTTTAAGTGGTGGCTACAAATGCAGGCAATTTCCACGGGCGTCTTCTTCAAATGAAAGAGGCCTTCTCTCTGAATGGGACATCTATCAGCGCTTGATTGATGTTCTACACTATCAGTCGGGGGCTATGGAAGCTGCAAGACAGTTGGCAATGCAGTGGACTTTGCAATATCCTTCCAACGCAAACTGGCGTGTAGCAGTTAGGTCAACTGAAGACCAAACAAACGAAGAAAGATTTCTTAAACAAGGCAGTTTTATGGACGAGGAAAGTGTAATTTTGCATCTGTTGGAGGCGCTTGAGGCTCCTATGAGGAAGTTGAAGGTGGGTGAGCAGTGAAGCTTAGTTATGCAGATGTATTCTTATTTTGTTTTTTTGCGAGCACTGGGATAAGCAATTGCTGCACACGACTGCTACCTGCAGGAAGATGTTTTTCAGGCCTACTGACTCGACTCTGAATCCATACTATCTACTTCACTACACCATTTATCTTTATTGGCGTTTATGTTTTTTTTGCCTCTTAAATCATCTCTTCTCTGCGCACTGCCGTATTAACAATCCGACGGTCGTTGGAAAAGTAAGGTTTTACCTTGCTATTGGTACGCTCCAACCAGAAACCGGACGTGTATGCACAGAGAAAAGTTGATTAAAGTGGCGAAAAAAACATTAACGTTATTCATGGTGTAGTTGCTGTGACTCACTTGCAACCCAGAAGTTGTCGCTGTTCAAAGTAAATTCACAGGAGGTTGTTTAATAAATACGACGACCCAAATATTAAAGCACAAAAATTACGAACCGAAATGTACTAATGGCTGTAAATTAGGCCACATCTCTCTATGTACCTTAATGTATATCTGTGCGGTATACCAATTTTCATGTGTCATGTTATTTTTGGGAAGTGCAAACATTTCTTGTCGAGATTTTGCATGAAATCAATATACCGTGGAGAAATTTCCCATCACTGAAATTCCGCGTGGCTGATTGCTTTCGGTCAGTCAAAATTCTATTGGAAATTTTTGTTCCCTGGGTGATCTCTGTATTTTGTTTTTTGCACAGTTTAAATAGAGGCACAATATAGCTGATTATGCTATACCGTATGTAAAATTTGTGGATTCATGTAGTACAAGGTTCAATAAGAAATATAGTGCGCGTTAAAATGTTGAAAGCGTAAAAACATATTATGTTCCTGGTTTAACTTTGAAACGAAAAAAAATCTTGAACCGTGACGAGCAGTTGATCATTATAAGCACTCGGCAACCTTATTCAGCGTGTTGGCAAATTAATGACCAGTGTTCAGTTTTATCGATTATTTTTATTAAGCTGTAAGCTGCATTTCCTTCTGCATCCATGGTAAGCCATTTGAGAGCAGTATGGGTTCTTTTTCATGGTAAACAATTGAAGCCCGCCAATGCTTTTACCAAGCCTATACGGATGCTCTCAATTAACTTAGGCAAATCTTTAAAACTTAAGTTTTTCTTGCCCAACTACCTTGAACATTCTTATCACTCCTTGAGCCCCTCCTGGTGCAACTGCTGTAGCTCCTGGAAGGCTGTAGAGCTCCTTTCTGGTTGCTTGAATCAAGGATAAGGGCAAGAGAACCCTCAGCTCATTTAGTTCTACAAATGACTCAACTTAATTTTTTTCCTTTTTTACAGGGTTCTAAATGCTGAAGGTTACAATATGACACATTTTCCTTTTTACGAGTGTTTTGTGACTGCAGGCGCTGGACATGCTTGTAACTACTCGACCTTCTCTGCGAGAATCCTGTCATTTAAAGGCTGTCCGTATTGTCCTCGCCACACTTGCTTCAATTTTGCAGCCTACATTAGCCAAGGAGGACAGTAATGAACCTGGTCAAAAAATGCGACCAGGTTCAGGGCATGTTGTGTCGCAGAAAAATGCACTTCCCTCTACCAAACCAATGCAGCAAATTGACGTTGATGACCAAATAGACCGTGCTGTATTCACAACAACAACTCTTAGGAGAAGAGTAACGACCTCTGGGAGTCCAGAAGATATGCTTGCAGAAACGTACAATAGCAGAGAAGGTGGGAGCAGGGAAGGAAACGGAGTTACAAAACCAGTGGAACCAGTGGAGAGTGTCAGCAAAGAAGCATCTACAGGACCCTTTGTTGAACAATATCCGAGAGAGTTTGATCAACGTGTGTTACAGCTCTTGAGAGAGAAGCAAGGACTTTTAATATGGCAGGAATGCTTGCTGGAGGTGTTTATTCTCCTCCAAAAAAAATACGTGCAATCTGTGGGAAAGTCTGGTTCTTTTCGGCGTAGCTCAGGCGAACAATTACTGGATGAAGATGTGGATATTTTAACCCCAAAAGATGCCCTTAAACCAATTAGACTGCTGCCAAAAACAAAAGTTAGAGGTCAAGGATTGCAAGCTAAACCTGAAACGGGAGGGAGATATAAGTGGGAACCTGGAGCTGATTTACGTGCTTGGGTGGAAATCGGAGGTCCAACAGTTCTGAAAGAAAATTCTCAAAGCCTTGCTGATCGAGCCGAAAAGCAGGGGGTTGGAAAATCTCTTCTCACATGTGCAGATTTTTTGCGCGCCTTTGTAACTGACCCGAACATAGAACCGTCGTCAGTGACTGGCCGCAGTTGGCGAGATAAGCAGACAGTGACTGGTCTCCGGTTGGTATCTGCAGGAGACGAAACAATGGTTGCTCGTTTAATAGGAGATAGTAAAGATGGGATGGAGGACGATATAGTCCGGCTTATAGTAGCTGTTGGACGAACACTTTTTGGTGGGCTTTTAGAAGGAGGAGACGCTATAAAACGCACTCTTGAGGCAATGGATCGTCTTCCTCTCACGGGTCATGAATGGCAGCAACTGTTCCTGGGATGGTTAGGGAACGTTTCTTTGGAAGAGCTCCTGCAACTCGAGTCATCTTTTCTTCTAGTCTTGATCAAATGCATGGGATCTCTCTTTAAAAACCATACTGTAGATCCCAATCAAAATGCTCCCAGGACTTTTGAAGGGACAGGAGGTGCAGGTAGAGGAACAAATGTGGGGCTTCTCAATGGGGGTAGGCATTCTGTTTTCTTCCAATGGTGCCAGTTACACTATGCGACAGGTGCCACTGTGGTCCTTGCAAGAGCATGCTCTATGGTTGCTGACATGGAACAGGAAACTATAGGAATGAATCATCATCTCATAAGGGACGAAGGAAAAACCGATGGACGAATCCAAGAAGCACACGGTACAGATGATGAAGCCATGTGGCTTGAGGTAAGCTTTACTGTCCGACGGTTTTTCTTTCGTTTATTCATGTCAATTGAAGCCCTTGACAGTGTGGAGCCTCATTCTGTCGGTTAATCATGGCCCTTTTGGTCAATGGGCAAAAAGTATTAAACTCTTGTGTCGGATTGTGGTCGTGGTGGGGATGGGTGGGGATGGGTAGCACGGTGCTGAACAATGGAGAAAACTTACCAAACACGTGGAAGATGCTTTTTGGCTGGGAAGTGCTGTAAATTATGTTATTCAAGAATCTGAAGCTCGTGGACTTGTCTGTCCTTCTCGTCATTCGCCTTCAGCAACAGAGGTGGCTTCCTTCCCTGTTGCCTCTTGGGTGGCGCGTTTGGAGCTTCTCATCTCTCCATCTGCCCGGACTTTAGCAGCTCTTCATAAAACGTTTTTATTCGATTCTGACAGTAACGCTAAATTGACCCACGCAAATCCTTATGTGAAGTTTCCGCACCTTCCCTCAATGGATGATGTCTCTGTCAAAAAACTAACAAAAGCTTCTGAAGCCGATGAATTTTCCTCAGAAGAAGATGCAAATTCTGGAGAGCAGAAGCAAACGAGCTCGTCACCAGTTACTTCAACAGGTGTAGAACAGAAAAACCGGCCCGGAGAGGTGGGAGAGTTCTTAGAAAAGGTGGGAACAGTTACGACAATGAACACAGAAGCAATTGCGAAGCATTTGCTTCGGCAAGTAGTACAACGCTTTCCGCAAATCTGTCACCCGGATATTCTTGCTGCCCATAGGTCTCTGGAGCTCTGTCGACAGTGGGCCAACACATCTCAGGTGGTAGAGCTAGGCTTGGGTTTAGGTGGTAAGGAGCTTCTGTTGGTGGCACAGGAACATATGGCCCAAATATCAACATTGGGACTCAAAGGGGGAATTGTTGCCTCCATGTGGGCATTGCTTATTGGCCCAAGGGCTGCCTCTGTTGTCGGTCTAGTGGAGCGTTTGGGCCGAGCACCGACAGATGAGGAGTGCGCAGAGGCCTTAGGTTTGTGGGGCTATCTAAAACCTGGATTGTTTGTCTGACAATGATGTATGGTTACTTGGACATCTAGATGCAAAAGGTCTTTAAGCATGAGAGGGACTGTTGCCTGTCAATCATAATGAACATGTGTGTTTGATCTCGTAACCATACTTGCTAAATTTGACTTAATTAACTTTTTTACTCGAAAATTCTGGATCATCAAGAAACATTTTTGGCATCATCCTTGTCCCCCTGTCGTTATCATCATCATGATCAGCCAGCAATCATCATCGTCGTCATCATCGTTTACTGTATAATGTTCATTCAGGATAATGAATTTAATCTAATTGATTTTGATGAAGTAAAGTGATTGAAATTCGATCGGTTATGATGACGGTTTGTTAGTTGAAATGTATCAGTCAACCAGTCAATAAACAAAACAAACAATCAAATATTAAATTCCTCAATTTAATCACTTTAGGTAATATTGGTTTGGGGTAATCGTCTATCAAACCAGTCGGTGAATGTCAATCAGATCAGTTTGTTGAATTCATCAGACATATTTGGTTCCAGTGCACTCTTTTCTCTCCCCTTGTGTCTATGCACATCCCTGCATTTTCCCTTCCTATTCCGTTGGGCCTTTGCGGACTAGCTTATAATGAGACTTAACACTTGATGATCTCCTTCTCTACCAGTCCACTCAGGCTGATGCTCAGTCTTACATAATTCTCTATCTCAGTGGAACCTTTTCCCTTGCTAGCGAATGGATTGTCTTGTGAAATTTGCTGCTGTCCACAACTTCTGCTCCTCTGCATTGTGAGAAACAGCAGCGAAACAGAGCAGTCACAGACTCACCTTTTTGAATCTAACACCTCAGTCTCTTACATCTTTGCAATTGGACTGGCAGGAATGGCAGGCATGACTGCAGAGACTGCTGCTGATGCAGTTGCCGCTTACGAACAGCTTTTGGCTCTACTCTTTGACTGCGCCACTTTGGCTGAGGCTGGTCTCACGAGAGAACCACAAAATGCAAGGGAAGAGGACAGTCTGAGTCGCCATGATACCACATGTCGCGATGCGGTGGCAGATTTCAGGATGCGTGCACCCAATAGTGAAAGAGTGCACGCTTACATGATGCTGTTGCGTACAGTGGGAGCCACATTGGCTCTGGGTGTTACTTCAGTGCATCTCAGCTCCATGTTTTCACCGACTTTGCTCGCAAATTTTCCTGCGCTTTTCCAAGTGAGCTTGTTTCACCGTTCATGACCATAAACGTCGTCCACCATGTTTTATGATGCCATTGTTTGACTCTATTTTATGAAATAAGTCAGTTCAATGGTTATATAGAGTCAAGTTCAGCGGATTTTTTTTATGCAAAACATGAGTTTCTGTGGAAAGTGATCTAGGAGTTAGCAACTTAACTGTGGATTAACCCTGGTAACACCGTCATATAGTTACTACCACAGTCTACAGTGCTTTGACAGCCATAATTAGTCAAGACAGAGGAATAGTATGGATAATTATGGTTCTTGCTAAATTGTGTATGCAAATCTTGGCATGTGGGCGGTTTCTGGGCACCCATCTTAAAGTTGGTAATTGGTGATCCATACTGAATAATGTGTGGACGCCAAAAACTCCAACACCTTAAATTAGGATGGTCCAGACTGAATACACTGAAGTTTCTGTTCAAGGTGAGCGGTTAGCAATGTAACTGCCTCTACTTAGTATGGGCAGGTTACAACAAAGGCCTGAAAATTGTAAGTAAAGTTTACACGTTTGAAAAGTTTGATTGAAATGGAAAGCCATGTGGACAAAGGTACATGTGCATGATTCCTTTGTATTCATTGTGAAGCAACAGATAGAAACAAGTAATTGCGTATGTAGATGAACCTTTTCTGTGTTGTCTTCGATTGAAGCAGAAGGCACCATAACGGTGGTGTATTACTGCACCACTCTGACTGTACAGAGTTATATGCCATTTAGAAGTATTAGAACAAGGATATGAGCAATCTTTTTCTCTTCAGATGCTGGTGGTTCTGATCAACTTGGACCTCTTTTTCACTATCACCCGCTCTCACTCCCTCTCTCTTCCTCTCTCTCTCCGCCTTTCTCCCCCCTCTCTCTCTCAACTTACTGTCTTTTTTTTTGCAATCGCAGGATTTGCTTCTGGGGCACAGAGAGGTAGTGGAAGAATGGACAAGGCAGGTTTCCTTGGAGGCGAAGCTTCAGTTTTTGCAAGCTGCTCTATTACGACAGAGAGTATTATCGGAGGAGATTAACCGAGGAGGAGTTGGGAATTATCGTGGAGGGTCACAGTATGCGAATCGGTCCATCAGCAGCTTGGCAGCAGATCTGGAAGTACCACACAGAATGCTTAGACAGCGGGAGGTAAGGCCAAAGACCTGACTCATGGACCGTTTTGGTATTAGAAAATGAACCTCAATACATAGTTGTGTATAAGAGTCTTTGTGCTTTCTTTTGTGAGTGTTTGTTATTGTATGAGTCGAAGCTTGTGAAAGACAATTTTTCACATTCTATTTGCATAGTAGAATAGTCATTGTTGTCATGTAAATTGAGTTGTCAGTCAGGTACGAAAGTGGGAGTGAATGAGGTTTTCAACCTCCATCGTTGTTTCGAGAACTTTTCACGAAAAGAGCAAGAGAAGCCGGGTGTATTTTGACCGCATGTTTTTTGCTAGAGTAAGGAGAATGGCAATTTGGGTAAAAACCGGGGTTGGGTAAAAATTGCTAGAATAACCAGTCTTGGAGGAGTAGAACCTTCCTCCACATTCCGCAGGATTACAGATTTTTGCCTCGTGCTCATTCTGCTTTTTTCGCTTTTTTTTTCTTTCTCGCTTTTTGCTTTTTGCCTTAGCTTTTTTATCCCACTCGTATCTCTCCCCTCTCTCTCTCTCTCTCTCTCTCTCTCTCTCTCTCTCTCTCTCTCTCTCTCTCTCTCTCTCTCTCTCTCT